>JANTOP010076104.1:0-21205 GCA_027564815.1 Symmerus nobilis | reverse complement strand
GCGAGAAACCTGTACAATGTACCTGTACTCTGCCCATCATGCAGAGTGGCATAAAGTGATTGAAATTTGTTTATAATTCCCCTTTTCCAACAGAAAACATTCTTCAAGGGCTGCGGGCTTCAGGAAAAACTGGGTTTCACGTTATTTGTGAATGCCCTAATTTATGCAATATAAGACATAGAGTTACTGGCTTATTATTGGACTAGTTTGCGAAGAATTTTGACGATTGATAACGTCCATGAATCGCTTCGCCTCTACTAATGAAACATACCGGTTCATGGTTCGCCGCTACCTATTACCGAACATGTTATTAAACACATATTGTGTTTTTTTTAATGATAACATGTCATCCGTCATTGATAAAAATGTGGGAAATCAGTACTGGCTTATGGTTCATTAACTCTCAGCAAGAACGCGAACTTAAGGTTACAATGATTCTGGCAATTTTAGCTAGGATGAAAACTAACTCCAGAGAGACCGTGTAGAATCAGAAATGATGACTGAGTATGTACAACGGACCATAGTGTTTAGGTACCAGGGGTTCTTAGCGTTCAGCGCTGAACACCTACCCGAACTGATCTAATCTGATCTGATCTGTATAAAAGTATTGGGACTTGAAATTGCAACTATTCAGGGAAATGCATATTAAGCAATAATTTCGAACTTTGAAATCTTGGATAAGTTGTGTGATCTGTGTCTAGGTCTAGAGGGTCATCATTAACTTTCTCTTTTTTAAGTAACATTAATCGTTTTTTAGAAATCCGATAGTTGGTTGGTTGGATAGTTGGTATTATAAATTATCCAACTTCAATTTCTTGATGAAACTAAGAATATTGGTTTTTTGGGGCTAACCCGAAGTTCCTCCGTTTGATAACAATTTTGTATAATCGAGAGGGCTTTCTGTAGTTGGTCACAGGGTATACTAACCACTTTGCCTCTTACGATTAATATTACGTCGTCTGCGTACCCTATGGTTTCAAAACCATACCTGGAAGGGATTTGCAGTAGGTTGATGACTATCAGAGACCACCAGAATGGAGATATCTCTCTGTGAACAGCCTCTGGCAGCCGTTGCTACTATTACATCCTGTCCCAGAGTGGTCCTGATTCTCCATTGTAATAAGGTAAATGGTTAATATCGAAATTCTTAAATTTGAACATAATCCCAATCATGCTTTATTAATTTTAGAATCGCCTTCTGAACTGTTAGGGCATTTTGGTCAATTCAGAAATAAATAAATAGGAACATTCCTTGAGGAAATTAAAATTGTTTCCATGGAAATACCTATAATTAGAGGAAGAATAAAGAAATCAACAATGTTCAGTAAATATTCATGAAAGCCCTCTATAAACTGCCGACCCTTAAGACAAACTATAGGCGAAGAAAAAGTCGGAAAAGGCATATTAGGCTTAAATAGATTTGAGAGTTGGGGACTTTACCTTATACTAAATCCGTGAATTTTTTGGGTAACAATTCATAAATTTAAGATAATAATCTAGACAAGATTTGAAAACAGAGGTGTTACAATCTCTGAATTAATCCCATTAAGACAAAAAAGGGACTATAAACTGCATCCTCTATTTTACGACTTATAACATTCTCATTGTCTCATATTAATTAACCTTCTAACGGTTTGGTTTTCCAGAAATTTAATTAATGATCCTTTAAAACAGTTCTTTTGCAGAAGGGATAATTTACTACATTAACCAATTAGTTTACCGTTCTGCTTTATAAAACCTCCAAAACGACAGAATTTTACACTATCCAAGTCTGGTTGTCCTCAACATTGTATTTTATTTTATAGTTCTAATTGCCATTTTTATCTTTTCGAGGATAATAAATTAAGGACAATTATCTGTTTCTCAGATTCGATACAATATTTAAATGGTAGTTAGGTAGGAATGGGAATTAAATGCAATCGCAATCGCAGTATCATTCGCACTATACTTTTCTAAATTACCATCAACCGTATGAAAGAAAAAATGTATAATATTGATGCCAAAAAGAAAATTGGCTAATTTTAATTGTAACTGGGAGTCCTGGTGGTTCGGAAATCCTATAACCATCCAGTATGGATATGTAACCATCAGGTTATTTATTACAAAATTTAGATCATTTAATGTTCAACCTTTTCTTATAACCCAAATGTGTGATTCAAGACCATATCCATAATAAATAGTTAACAATTCATGATCTCTATGGGAGCCAAATTAAATTAAAGCAATCTATTTGAAATTTTTTTGGAATCCCTAATTTTCTCAAAATTGGGTGTGTACATTTTGTAATTTACATCATCCTGGATGTACGATAAACATCGACTTTTCAAACCAAAATCTTCTCTTCTTTGGTATTATTTTGTATATACAAAATTTCATTTGGCTAAACGTCTATTCAATTTCTAAATTACCCTCATTCCATTCTGGGAATATCATTCGTTGAATAACCATGTTATTTTGAAAGTTATTCAAGATTTTTGGTATTTTGAATAAAATTTCCCTAGAAACAAAATACTACTGAATATGTATATTGTATATGCACGATTTTCTACCTCAAAATATTCTTGTAATATCTCCAAGTAGGTTATCGGTGAACGTAGTACAGGGGCAGGATATTATTTGATATTCTGAACAGATGTGGGATACTGAGAAATTCAACCGATTCCTATATCCACCTTCCATCGCTTTTTATAATGAATATCCATTCAAAGCACAATAGACCAGTGGCGTGCGGTCAACATCTCCATAGAGTGTGCAGAATTTTCAATTTTCAGACCCCTTAACGAAATGTTACAGCCTTTATCGTTATGCGTTTGCTTTATTCAAGAAAACATTACTCTATTGCTGATACTACAGTTAGGTAAAAATACAAAAATTAAATATTTCGGAAAATTTGAAATTTATCTCAGAAAAATCAAAAATTTGCAAAAGATTGTACCGGGAAATTGGAATATCGGACATCGCGACATTAGATTCGGATTTTCCGATAATTTTCTTCGGGTTTGAAAAAAATGTAATGTTGCAGAAAGTTTATAAATTAATTGAGGAAAAATATAAAAATATAAAAACTGAACATTTCGTACGAAAGCTCTGAAAAACTTTAAAAGCTCCCAGAAAGCTTTGTTTTCCGAATTATATTTTTAACGATTTAAAATCCATTTTCTATCCGAATAACGATGTTTCCAAGAAATTTTTAAATTTCTCATAAAGAGCTTCAAAAATTTCGAAAGCTCATTGAAAGCTTACAATTAAAATGTCATCTTATATTGTATAATTTGGAACCAAATTTTTACCCTATTCATTAAATTTAAGGGAAATATGGAATTTCCGCAGAAAGCTTATCCAAATTATTAAAGGCACAGCAAAAGCTCTAAGTTTCGAACTTAATTTATTACGTGTAAAAATTTATTTCTATGCAGGTAACAGCCCATTAAAGAAATTTCAAATTTTCTCAAAAATAAGATTGAGCAATTTTGAAAGCTCATTGAAAACTTAAAGCTAAAATGTCATTTAATATAATTTGGAATCTAATTTTTGTTCGATTCATTAAATTTACATAAAATATAAAATTTTCGCTAAAAGCCTTCTCAGCAAATTTTAAGCTCAAAGAAAGCTCTATGTTTCGAACTCAATTTTTACGTTTTAAAATGTTTTTTCTATCCAGATATCGGTCCCTTCTGGAAATTTCAAATTTTCCAAAAAAAAATGCTTCAAAAATCACAAAAGCTCTTTGAAAAATTATACGTATGCAACAATTCATTCTGATGGACGAATTTCTCAAGGACAACGAATGCCTTCATGATAATGTGCCTTCAATTCAATTAATTCATCTTATTCAATGTTTTGAATAACCTTTAAGAAGTTTCTTAAAGCTCGTTTCAAACAATTTTAAATTTCAATGGCTTTAAATGAAAGGGATAGAAAATAGATTTTAATACGTATAAGTTTAAAGGCGAAATGTAAAATACTCTTCAAGCTTTTAATTTTCCACGGATCTTTTCAACGAATTTTATTTAAATTTAATTATTGGGACAACAATTAGATTGCATACTGACTAAAATAATATTTTGATATCAAGCTTTCGATGAGCTTTTGGAACTTTCTAAAAGCTTTTTCAGAAAATCGTCAAATTCATTGATTTTAAATTATTAGGAGGGCAAAATAAATTTCAAAGCGTCTAAACTCTTATTGTAGCAAGTCCTTCTCACTCAAAATTCAATCTAATTATGTATTGAAAGTTATTAGACTGTACGCCACTGAATAGACTATTTGCAATTGAAGTTGGAAACCCAGTGTTCAAACCCCTATTTTACGGAGGTAAATCGAAAGGTAGATTGAGTGCATAACTAACTCCCAATCCCGAAGAAGAAATAAAAATTTAGAATATTACTTATTCAGATACAGAATATTATTGAAATTTACAGGGTGGTAAATGGAAATGACTTGAAACATTTTTGTTTGGTGGCCTAGAGGTTGAAATTAATTTTTGCCACACTGTGACTATCAACTACTGTATCCTCGCAAAGAATGGAAATTATATGAAATGGCAAATGTTTGATGAATTTAAATCTCACTCTATTCTATTTGTAATTTAATAATATTCGCGAATTGAGATGGATTTTGGTTGACAGATGACAGACAGCCAGGGGATGTTTTAATTAAATTTGCGGTTATGGGTTTTTTTTATGGAATCAACTTATTAACTATTTCTGATCCTGATTATTTTTTATTAAATTAAAACAGAATAAAAATACATTTTATAAAATATTTTTTAAATAATATGTATTTGTTAATTCGAATAAAACACAATTTTATTTATAACATTTTTAAAAGTATTTTATTAAATTAATAAAACTATTTACAATATGAAAAGTACATTTGTTGAATCTTATTATTAACAAATAAATTCGTAGGATATACAGAAAACTCTTATCCTCCAAATGGTTGCTATGTAATTATTCTTAAAATCAACAGAAGGTGGTAACCTTTCTTAACAAATTAAAATCAAATAAATCACCATGGCTACGTATGTCCATAGCAAATAAATCATTGGCTTAAAAGTTAATATCATCGAACAGGTGTATTGTTCTCTATATAATTTATCGATCACTAATAAAAAAAGTTGTATATAAACAGGTAGTCGTCCGCCTTGCCTCGCCTACTCTCTAAAATTAAAAATGGAAGACTTTTCAAGAATGGAATTATTTTAAGTTAATCATTTTTAAGTATTTAATTTAAAGATGCAATTAAAATAAAATAATTATAATTGTATAATTCAATTATTAAATTGCGCTTCTTATATTCCACATACCTCGGTAATTTTTAACAAATAAATTCAAAACAAAATATAAAAAACTTAATTGCAATTTCCTCATTCATTTCATATCCCTCCACTTCATAATTTTTGCAATTTGTTAAAATGCTATTTCAGATTTCCCCATACCTCTGCCCTCCATTCCCATTAAAATTCTGTATTAAAAAAAAAAACGCTGGATGGGATATGGGTCGCTCATCTAAACGATGATGGCGTAATGGATGGAAAAAAAGGTTATTTACCCCATAACATGACGCAGCATAATACATAAAATTATGTTGATTTGATGACATAATCATTGTCGATTAATCATTATCATGGATTATTATACGATGTGTAGATTGTAGAATGGGAATTGAGATCTTCTAAATATGACTAGGGTTGGTAGTAATAATCGTTTAATATTTTTGACTTGAATTTAATATCAAGCCAAGTAGATCTGATTGGACGATAATATTTTCTTTCCGCCACCCTAATGTTTATCGGAAAGTACTTTGTTACCATCCTAATATTACATCTCCACTCATTCAATGTAAAAAAAAATTAATTTCTAACTTCCTTCCCGCCTAAAATGACTTCTACACGCAGAATCTGACATCATAAATTTTATGACAAAACTCATATTCTTTATGAGTTTTGATGCTTATTTTTGCTCCAAGACGCGAAAATGTTAAAATAACTATTGAATATAAAAACAACCCTCAGATTAACCAGCCAAAAGTGTTCTTAATGTATGTATTTTCAATACGCGCGGATAAATTTTAAGCACAATCCGGTTGATTTTAATTTAACCCGATAATTTTTTTTAAGCACGATAGTTAAGACTCAGATTCTCAGTGTATATCTCATGTAAGAGTTCAATCAATCAGAAACGAGCTATCTATTTCAAAAGCTCCATTTCTAGTACTCTATTCATAGCGGGTTTTCTTTATAATTTCACAGTTTTGTAGGAATTATTCTGATAAACACCAAAGAACTAAAACTAACTAACTAATCGTAAAACTAATTTATTATTAATTATTATTTCAAATATGTAATAAAATCTAATTATATTTGTATATTATAAATTTGATTTATTGGCCTCCGAAAAAAAATCTCTAAATCCGCTCAGAAAAAAATCCATAATTCGTTAAGATATCTTCTGAAGAGACTATCACCAATTAGAATTTTTAATATTAAGAAATATCTTGAAAAAATGCCGTACAATTATTATCCCTATAAATAAACTCTTATTTATCATAAAATTATAATTTCTTATCATAAATTAAACTAATTTTCACAACGAAAATAATTTTTAAAAAATTCAGTAAAAATTCGGTACACAAATTTCAACGAGGAAATTTTTTCCTCGAAAAAAGTAAATTTTATTTTTTTAATTAATAAAATTAATGTAATTAATTAGATTACATAAAAAATAATTATTAAAATAGAATAGAAAAATAAATTAAATAAATTGTCTGTAAATTAGAAATTTTCGTCGAAATCTGAAAATTTCTTGAGATTTTAATAAAATATTTACATTTTCTTCACCGTCCGTTCTGATGAAATATAGAATTTTTGAATAATTTTCTTCAGAACTAGGAAAATATAATAACGCAGAATTGTGCTCAAATAAATAATTATAAAAAATAAATATCTTTAAATTTTGAAAAATTAACCCCCGAATTTTGGTAGGTGTTTTTGTGGGGACGTACAGCAATAAAAATGTAAATCTTCAGAAAAATTTCTATGATTATCTCGAATATTAGATTTAAAAGCCCGATTTAAAAGTAGAATTTTTGGGGGGATCTGCCTCAAATTCTCCATTTTTTCTGGATAGGGAAAACCAACCCCTTAATGAAATAATTTTTTTTAACGAAATTTTAATTTTTCCGGAAAATTGGATTCGACTTAATGGAAATCGATAGTTTTTATAATTTACCCGGCGTTGCACCCTACGAAAAATGAATAGAAGGGTTAATTTTTCCGAAATTAATCCCATTTTATTAATCCATCTCTTAGGAATATTTCGGCTAATTAGATTTAATTGACCTTGGAAAAATTTTTTGGAATTTTATTTTTGCTACGAAACTGTTCTACCTCAAATTCTTGACTCTGCAGGGGTGAGGGTTTATATTCGTTAGTAAAGAGGAAATTCTAAGAAAATTGAAGTAATTTCTTTGAAATCCCTTATCAATTAAAGAGAAAAACATAAGAGGGGTTGATTAACAAATTCTTTAAAATCCCGGCGAAAATCAAATTGTTTTTCAAAGCGATTTTGTTAAGAAATTTTCTTAAAAAAATCAGCCGTTTTGGAATATTTTTTATTTGTTCCAGAAATCTTGTGAAAAACTTAAATTTTTGGAAAACTCTCTTAAGGAATTAGAAAATCTGATGACGTGATTTGAAACCTAATGATATTGTGAGGAAATTGTAGAGCAAACTTTTTTAACAAATCAATTATCTGATTTTAGGGCTCAGACTGATACATAATTTATCGAGGGGGTGTCCAATATTTAATAGGAAATTTTTCAAAATTTTGCACAACCGACATTACATACAGAACATCCTAGCAATATTATTAAAGTCTAACGGCATCCAATTTTGTAAAAGAGATAGATAATAAATTAGGCAACCCAAAAATATAATTAGAACTCCACAGTACGTACTCCTATCGAATCCGAAGAAAATCTGGAAATTCGTAAAGAACTTTCAGAATTGCCTAGTTTTCTCAAAACGTCCGATAATTCGTAAAAAATCTAGAAGATCTAGATCTAGAAATTGGTGCAGTTTAATCCGATTCCTCACTGAAATGGATTGTATAGAGCAGTGATGGCTAACCTTTTTGAGAAGTGTGTCACATTTTATTCATTATTTTTTTATGACTAGCTAGTGGGTCACTAAGTCAGTGGCGTCACTTAGAAAGTCAGAGGAGAGCAGCGGCGTACTGTATGGCCCCTTAACAAAATGTTATAGCTTTTATCCCAAAAATTGCCTAATATTCTTCAGAAAAATATCAAAGATAAGCAATTGTATCGATTTTCTAAAGATTAGATAAAATGACATTTAATGTTAAGCTTCCTAAGAGCTTTCGAGCTCTTAGCTTAATTTTGGGACAATTTTAAATTTCGCAAAAGGATCGTCATCTGGATAGAAAATAGATTTTGAAAAGAAAAAAATTAAGTTCGAAACTTGAGCTTACAATGGTTTCATAAAGCTTTTGGAAAAACCTTCGTATTTTATCTAAATGTAGTGAATCTTGTATAACTTTCCTGATTTATACTGAACTATGTTTCACAAGATTTCTGGGAAATCGGAACGGATATTGTAAGATTTTTCTGATTTTTCTCAGATTTTTTATCAACTTCTTCTCCACTTTATTACTTTAATCTATCTTTTCACCAACTATTTCTAGACGTTTATTATTTTATTGTATTACGTTTTCGATTTGCCGACAATCTTTGATATTTCAGGCTTTTTAACAACCAAAATTCAGGAGAATTTAAAGAAAAAGTCGGGGAGAAATTGTTAAAATTCCGAAAAGTCGATACGAAATCGGGAGAAGTATAGAATAGGCGGGAAAAAGTCGTTAAAATATAATAAATTAATTTAAAGCTGTAAATAATTTAATGTAAAGCTTTATTAGATTTATATTATAAATATCGCACAAAGCTTTTTCCCCAAAAATTTGACATTTCATTTATATTTAACTAATTTAATGAAAAATTGGTTCGGGAATGAAAAAATGGCATTTTAATTAAAAGCTCCCGATGAGCACTTTGAAATTTTGCAGAGCTTTCATCAGAAAATTTTAAATTTCGTTAACGTCAAATTATTGAAATAGAAAATCGAAAAACGTATTTATTTAAATTTCAAATGTAAAGCTTTCTTGGAGATTTTAATTTACCGGTGAGATTGTAATTAAAAGCTCTTGGATAAGCTTTTGGAAGTTTCTTAAAGCTCTTTTCAGACAATTTTAAATTTTAATGACAAATAATTTTTGCGATAGAAAATAGATTTTAAAACGTATAACTTTAAAACCGAAATTTAAAGCTTTCTTAAGGCACAACAAATTCGTAATTTTCATGCGTCTTTTTCTATGACCATTACTGTACATTTACTTTATTTTTTAATATTTTCGCTTGTCTGTTCTCCCTTTTATGTTATAAATCATAAAAATCAACGTGTGGATCATTTAAAAATTCTACGTGGGTCAGTGTCTGACCCGCGGGTCATAGGTTAGCCATCACTGGTATAGAGTAATCATTTTTTGAAAAATTAAAGAGAAGGATGTTTTCCTTAAAATTGCTATCTAAAATAAATGAAAGAAAATTTAAGATAGTCCAAGTTATCTTCCACAGTCCATATGTGGTCATAATTTGAAGAAAATTGGAATCCATCCCGATTTTTGTTTCTCAATAAATTCCTAACAAATCATAGCTTTTATTTGGTGGGATAACTTTAAGGACACGGCCGGGCCCGATTTTTTAATCACCAAAAAATTTACAGCAATTCCTCGACTTAAGACTTGCAATGAATTTTAATTAAAAATTTCTATTTATCCGGATGGGAAATATTATGTTTGATTAAGTAGAATTTTTAGTTGATTTTAATTTATCTAAAAGCCAAAATCTTAAACCATAATAAAGAAAACCCCAAGTCCATTAAAATATTCTCGCTATTCTTTTATATTTAAAATTTTCCATTCGTTTACAGGGGTGGAGCGGTTGACAAATTAGTAGCCATTATCAATTTTAATGAGTTTTTCACTCCATCTACCAATTTTCCGAAAACCAAAAACCATCACTTTTCTAAGAGATTCGTTTTAATTTCGAACAAAAGTTGATATGGAATTATGTTAATCGGGTAACCAGGGATGAGATACATTTCTAAATAAAACCGATTCTTACTTCCATTTCACAACTTTGAATCTTTAAGAATTTGGGCTTTTATTTGAAGGAAATATCGATTTAATTTAACTTGCGTGGATGTGGGATCTATTTAGTGGACAGGTGTAAGAGGGTGTATATATGTATAATATATACTTAGGTATAAAATGAAAATTGTCAATGAGTTTGGGAACGGATAATGAAACGGAAATGAAAAACATGGTAACGGATACCGATATAAAATGAGAATGGGATTCAGAACCGGCAAAAAAAAAACGGTATTTTGGTTTATATTTTTCTGTTTAATTTTTTTTTTATGACGACAAAATAGAGTATTGAAAAAGTTTCCCATTTTCCGAAAACATAAATATTTAACCACCAACTTTTCGTATAATATAATATTTGTATTGCCTGGTTTCCCATGAAAAGCGAAATGAACAGAAAATCGCTGCGGGTTTTCCCATATATCCTATCGTTGAAAATTTTATACCAGGACACCCACTAAATAAAGTGTTAAATATTATTTTTATTTAATTTTCCCACATAAACGAAAAGGTAGATTTTCTTAATATATTTTCAATTTTAATGGTAGGATAGAGGGAAAGTTTCGTTAGAAAATTTAATAAGTGTTTTGAAGAAACTTTACTTTCTTGGGGGGGGGGGGGGTTTGTTAAATAGGCGGAATAGATACCTAGACATTCTTAGAGCTAAAATTTTATATTTGCGATTCCAAAGGGAAAAGTTTCATGAAAAGGATTGATGTCTCTCTTAATTTATTTCGGTTGATAATTTCTCGTATTAATTGATATTTTACGAAAAAGAAATGAATAATCTGAAATCGATGGGAAGACTGTAAAAGCAATATTTTAGTTTCAATATTACGGATATATGAATGTAAGATTTTCTAGCTCGGGATTCCCAATTGTTATGTGGAGGACATATTATGTATAATGGGGGATGACTACAGTTTCTACTTGTGAAAGAAAAACTACTCCTTCCAACTCACTAATTAATTGTCAGTAATTTTCCGTTTTATTTCCGATAATTCTCCTTCAAATGTAGGAAAATTTGTCCCAAATTTCCCATTAAAAAAAATAATAAATTACGAATTTTTTTTTGGATTTATAAATTTTTCCTCTACTTTCTTTTTTCATTAAAATAATTTTTCCAAAAAAAAATCTAATTTTTTCTGATTTTCCATTATAAATGGGAAAAATTAAATATTTTTTTTTCCAATTATGACTTTTCTATTTGTGCAACCGGTTGCTAGTTAAGAATGGGAAGGTAGATGAAATTATGAACTGGAAACGAGAAAATAGTCATTGTTAATCCAAATAAATAAAAAAAATAAAATTCTATTTACGAATTTTTGCAAGCAAGTTTGATGCAAAGTTGCAACAAACAAAAAGTAAAAACATAAAAATAAAAAACAGGAAGAAAAACAACAATATTGTAGATTGAAACATTGTTTCTAATTTATTATTCGGATGAGGTCATGCTATACGTACGTTCCACGTATCTTCCTCTACATAAATACATTTTTTTTCAATCAAATTTATGTGGAATTTTCACATAATTTTCATAATTTTTCCGCACCCACAATTCAGAGATTTTTTTTATTCTTCGAATTGCGGTAATGCACTAGGAAAAATTCATTATTTTACTAAAGGAATTAAAATGCATCCATGCAGAGGTAAAATAATATGACAAAATAGGAATGTCGCTGGATAGGTATGTTGTGGGTGAATAATATAGTAATCAGTTACTGTAAAGTTCACTGTCTAGGTACTATGGAGTATTAAACTAGATTACGAGCCATATGAACCCTACACACGACGATATATAAAATATGGGAAATTTTATGAAAATATAGAAATTCCCGATTTTTAAGAAAATGTTAAAATTTCAAAAAAATTGTTCGATTTTCTAAATATTTTACAACTTTCGAAAAATGTCTTTTTTTTTAATGTTATAAATCTAAAAATTTTGCAAAATTTTGGAAATTTTGATTTTCATCAAATTTTTAAATTAATGATATTTTTTTTTATTTTCCCATAGATCTAATATTACAAAATATGGCATATTAATAAATTATTGATGCTTTTTTAGCAGACCTCGTAAAAGCATGGTTCAGTGGCAGTAGATAATATTTGGAATATAGGTACAAATATTATAAATCAAATAATTATATCTATCAATTAGGTCAAATAGGCTAATAAATTTATAGAGAATATTTTAAAATTCCTTAGTAAAGACGAAACCAAGGGAACAGATTATTAAAAAAATAATAAAATGTATGAAGAATAACTGGCATTTGAAAATTGAATTTTGTATGTACATTTTAAATAGAACGTATCTTGTCTATTTTATCTAATAATTTTCCAAAATCTAAATATTTTACAAAATTTTGAAAATTTTTCCTTTTTCATTAAATTTTGCAAAATTTTGAAAATTTTTTCCATTTTCATAACATTTTTCAAATTAATGATTTTTTTAATTTCTCAAATTTAAGAGAAAAGAAAATATTTCGAACAAAAAAAGTAATTTGAGGACACAGCTTATCGTCCCCTTGAAAACAAAGTCGACAGTCTCTCTTCCCAGTAAGTGTATCGGCACCATTTCTATGGGTAGTTACAAGATTGGATAGCAAAGAAAGATTACCCGACCAAAAAATGATTCAACATCAGAAATCATGTTTTCTCGCAGTTCACTGTTTGGCTATTGAATCATTGTTTGGTTGAACAATAAATTTGTAATCCAATCTTGTGACTGACTACATATTTAAAAACGAAATATGTCTGGCTGGACACGAGTGTCCAACGGAGGGTTAAAATATAAACCAATCAGATTGGATGAATTCATCCTAAGGTGAGGGATTTCGTTCCCACAAATTTCATTTCCCAATGAAAATTGGCTGAATTTCCAATCGAAAATCAGAACTCGATTTTCTGGCTACGAAATCGGTTGATTTTATATTTTATTTCTTAATCTGGGAGATGTTTCTATTATTTAAAATTTAAATTATTGAAATCGAGAGAGAGATCCCTAAGATAGGACATTTGTTTCCCTCTGGTTCTCTACCCATCATCGATTTCTTGCTTCATTTTCAAACATAATTCGGAAACCCGATTTTTTTGCCACAGAACCTTTCTATTTCATATTTTATTTCCTAACCAGAGAGGTTGTTCCCTAATTTGAAATTAAAGTCGTCTAAATTGGAAGAGAGATCTCTGAGATATGAAATTTATTTCCTAGTGGTTCTCATATTCAATTGATTTTTCACTTAATTCTGGATCTAAATTCGAAACCGATTTTCTGATAGCGAAATCTAGCTATTTTAAATTTAATTTCGTAATTAGGAATGTTCAGCATCCATTTAAAATCAAAATCATAAGAATCGGAAAAGGGAGTCCTGAGATAGGAGATTTTATTTCAAGAAGTTTCATTTACCATTAACTATTCGCTGAATTTTCAATATAAGTTCGGAACTCGATTTATTAACTACGGAAGAAGTCCATTTTATATTTTGTTTCTCAACCAGAGCGTTCCTTCCTTAACATAAAATTAAAATAATCTAAATCGGAACAGATATCCTTGAGATAGTATGTTTTTTTAATTGGATTGGTTCCCATATCCCATTGATTTCTTTCTCACCCCTTTATCACTGTGCAAAAAGCGGAATTTTTAACTCATGCGGCAACCTTAAAGGATCAAGTGATAGAGTTCGTTTTCCCTTGATCCCCTTTACGATAATAATTCCACAGGGCAGGGAATGAATTATCAATTTTAAAAATCGGAAATTTAATTTTCCCTTTTCCCCGTTTCGACGATGATGCCCTGCGTCGACTGAATTCCACTATAAAACTCCCCTTAATCTGTGTACTAGATCTCAAGTCCCCCCGTATACACAAACATATCGTTCAATGGGACCTCAGCGTACAAGGAAAACCAACCGTCCGTACCATCCGCTTCCGTTATAATACCATTCCGTTTATGTAGTGGTTATCTCGCATATAAATTTAAATCTTTGCTCGACGCCTGGCAACGATTCCAAGATACCGGCCCGATCCATAGTCAAATTTATAGTTCCGCTTTCTTGGGGAAAATGGAAAACGAAAGATAATAAAACTTTTGGTACCGTGACCCATCTAGAGTGAACCTTTAAAATTTATCCATTCCGTTCGAGCTTTTTGAACATTAATGCTTTTGGGATTTGTGTAGTTTAATTGGAAAAGCTCGTATTAGGAACTTTTCGATTAAGTTTTTATGAAGGAGTAATATCGCAAGAAATGTAGTGGACTTATTAGACAGTAGAGCAGATCTCTTTAGATATGGTATCCCCATTACAATCTAAGTCACTGGAAGACTAGAATGTGAGATTCTCTCTAAGCGAAATAATTATAGTAATTAATTAAATCTAGCTATATACTGAATCTTCCAAGCTACCGTGATTTACAAATATCATCTCTTAGGGGAAAACATACATTTACGGAAATGTTAGTGCAGTGGCGTGCAGTCTAATGCGCAGAAGGCTCTTAGATCATTCAGATTATCCTTTAAATGATTCTATATCGTAATATATAAAATAATCAAATTAATAATATTTTTCTGACTTGTCCTAGCCATTACCGAATTTTCCTTTACATTTTCCGACTTCTTCCAGACTTTTTACCGAATGTCTAATTTACGAGTTATTCAGTCCTGTAGAATTTTGTCACTAGTTTCTAGCTGTGGGTTGGAGGATCTATCCGCAGAAATAATTTCTTTTGTTAAAACAGTAAAAATCAATAAAAAAAAATCTGTAAAGAAGATAGGAATTTAGAGGCATAACTTTAGGCTCTACTTCTATACTCTTCCCTATTTTCTCTAATTTATGTACAATTTACCCCCATTTTGATTGGATTTTCTAGACATTTTCCTGAAATTTTTCCAATTTGTGGAAAAATTGGACATGAACTGGACATTTCCTTGATCTTAGCGAAATTTATGCGAATTATCCCCTACTTCCTATTAGGTCGACTTCTTTCTACTTTTTACACGTTTTCTCAATTTTTTGCAATATTTTCTTAGAAAGTTCCCGCTTTTACGAACTTTTCCTACTTTGTTGATATTTTCGCAAGTTTTTCTGATTTTCTAACATTATCCGGGGACTGCTGGATTTTTCCTGAGTTTTGAAAATTTTTCCTTATCTGTTCCGAATTTTATCTCTGCGTTTTCACGACTTTTTCCGACTTTTTTAACTTTCTTTAAAATTTAGCAATTTCTTTAACTTTTCCTGAACATTTCTTGCATTAAATTGAATTCTCTGAATATTGTCCAATTAATTCCTACTGTCTGAACATGTACTTGGCCTGTGTCCGGATAATGGTGGATTTGTCTAAATTTTCGCAAGATTTTTAAACTTTACCTGCACTTTTGTGTCTTATTTCAATTTTTATCGGCTTTCTGCGACTTTAAAATTTTTAGACGTATTTTTCCTAAATTTATCCACCTTTGCTTGAGATTTTCTGGACTTTAAGATTTTACGAACGGACTTTAAATCGTATATTATTCAAAGAAGGTGGAAAAAGGGCGGGACACTATTAAATTACTTGTGACTTGCTAGTCACTGCAATTCTGGATAGAAGTTAGGAAATCAAGATGCATTCACATATATAAAATCCATTTTATTGCAACCGGGTTTTACAAAGGCATTGACAAAGTCGCCTGAGCGTAGAGTTAAGCTTGTATAAATATACTTTTTAGGTAGACTTTTCTAGAAAACTGCTGAACTGATTTCTCTAAAATTTTACCACGCATATTCTTACTTCCAAAATAAGCATTTATGGCGGAGGAATAAAAAAAATATTAATTGTATTCAGAATTATATGAAAAAGAACATGAAAAATGTCCCCCTCTATCGATCTCTCTAAAATCAGAGGATGAATTTTATGGAGAAGTTTGTTTCAAAATTTCAGCATTTAGCCTTTAGGTTTATTTTCGTGTAGTTAGATTATCCAGCTTCGAAAGAAAATTTCTCGAAAATCGAAGTTTTCCAGAAGAGAGTCAGAAAAATTTTGTAAAATTTTCGATTTTTTGGAAAGAAAACGAAACAATTCTAAACGATTATTTTGAAAAATTTTTTTTTTAATAAAAACTTCGTAAATAACGTAGACATATTTTTTCAATGTTAGATTAGTAAATTTTTGAAAAAAAGTGGGTAGAAATTCTTACGAGAATTTCGGTCAAAAGTCGTATTTTAAGGGGATTTTAAAGATATAAGTTGGTAGGTGACCCTTTCATCAAAGGGTTATCTAAGATGAATCAGGTAAGTCATCCCCTTTTTGAATTCTTATCGAAAATTCGTAATCTTCAATTTCCATGAAAATTATAACAATTTCCCTGAAAATAACCGATTTTGCTGCTATTATGTTTTTATAGCGACCCATCTTAAAATTAGAGGTTGGGTTTGTTAAAAAAAAGTTTGTTATGTAATTTCCTCACTGAATCCTTAAATTTAATTTCCCATAATTAAATTTTACGATCCCTTAATAAAATATCGGAAACATTTGGAATTTATAAGTCCAAATAATATATTACTTATTCCTCTGTCAGATTAGGATGACAATTTTCATAGTTTGGTCTTAGTCGGAATTTCGCAAACGACATACCAAATTTTGTTAAGGGGTAATAAAATTCTGCAGACCTACCTTATGGTGGAGATATTTACTGCACGGGTTAGTGTTAATATATTAATTAATGTTAAAGATATTTAGTAAGCTTCCGAAAACTTATTAACTTAAATGTTTAAGTTTACTTCAAAATTAAATTGATATGCATTAACTGAAATCAAGGAATACCAGAAATAATTGAATGGAGATGGATAAATTTCTCATAAATTTCCTTCGAAAATATTAAGAAAAAAAATTACGAAAATATTTCAAAGATATTATTTCTCTCCATTCTCCTCCATTCTCCAATTCAAATATTAAAATTAAATGTTGTTAAAAATGCATAATTATCTTTATAAATCTACTTGGTATAGTCGTGGAAAAAGAAAATGTGAAGTTTTTTATACAATTTTTCAAATCCATTTCTTCTGAAAAATGCCTTTAAAAAAAACGGAAAATGATAAAAATTTTTCCTGTTTCCTTTCTTCCGATTTTTCCCATCCAATTTCTAAGTGGGAAAAATGTAATATATTTTAGGCGATAGATGGTAGGAAAAATGCGGGGCATGATGGTAGATTATATTTTTCTCTTTAAGTACAAATGCATAGAGGAATGCATTATATGGTCGAGCACAATAATTTTCCTTTCAATACAGTTGGTTTTTGCCACAACCAAATGCATTTCTTTCTTTCTTTTTTTTTTATCCTGTTGGCAAGAAACATGGAAACTCTCCCATAGGCATCAATTTATGGGATTTGATATGAGATTTCAATTATAAAGTGGTAAGATGGAATTTTCCTTTCTGTTTTTTTTACTCTTTGGTGGCACTTGCAAAATACAAAAAGGGAAACAAGAAAAAAAAAAAAAAATAAAGGAAAATTCTTTTGCCCCAAAAAGAGAATTTTTTTCTTTTCAAAAATATATAGAATAAAAAGAAATGGGGAAACCCATCCCGAATCCATTCTTTTGGTGAGAAAAATTGCAATGTTATGAAGAAAATTATAATAAATTTTCACTTCTTTGTTTTACATATGTAATTCTATAAAGTTGGACGGACTTATAAACTTAAAAATTAATTCACGGAAAAACTAAATAAATTAGATGAATTTATATGAAAATTCTTTTTAAAATTATTTTCTACCAGAACTTGTACATAATTATCTCTTAAAAGTTTTTACTCCAATTTTCTTTTCGAAATATTCAAAAGCTTTAAGTATGTTAAAACATAGATTCCAGACAAATTAGATACTTAAAACAAAGACGGTACAAATCCTCTTATTTTCCTTGTAACTAATTATAATTAAATAAGCTAATAATTGACTGGAAATATCCAGATATTCTATATTAAGGAAATTTGCAGGAAAAGGTTTAATAAATATCCTTAGTTCTAGCCGGTTAATAGATGATTCTGTGTTAACTTTACAGTTAACTTTTACGATCGTTAGAAGTCATATTATAACTCAAATAAGTAAACTTCTTTAAATATCGCTGGTCCGGAAAAAAATGACATATATCAAAAAACACGACTTTTGAATTGTGTTTTTTTAAAAAAAAGTTTCCTATTATTTAGTACAGAGGTGGGCATAACTGGGCAATCTACGGCCCGGTCAAACGATTCAATTGACTCGCGGGACCATCTAGCTAACTCGATTAATATTTTTGTAAAATGAACAAAGTTGTTTGTAATAAGAAATAAATGAATCTACGAAACGTAAGAACTATTTTCTAAATATCAGTAAAAAGAAAGTTTAAATCAAGAAAATTCGAGATTGAGGCAGTTATACATTTCTTATTTCCATTTATAATTGGAAATTATAATTTAATTATAGATTAGAAATATGGGAAATTATCAACTATCCGGGGAAAAAATTCAGCCAAATTAGATGAACTTTTCATAATAAAATTTGGAATTGAATAATCTCTGGCGATTTACAAACAGATTAATAACTGGGAAATAATCAATTTAATTTTGCGGAGAAGTCTCTGAATTTCTTAATTTTTCCGGTAATTTTCCGACTAATTTTCTCCTTAATTGGACTGTTTACCGAATCATTCTGATTTTTCCCGCACTTTACTTTCCCTAATTTTACTAACTTTCCCTAATTTTTTCAATTATTCTAAATTTTTAAATTGAATTTCTGAATTCCTGACCGTCTCGTTTCTTTTTTTTCTATTTCGATTTTGTAGACTTTTCCCAACTATTTTGTCCCAACTTCTCGTCCTCTTTGTCACCATATTACAAGTATTAACCATTTTTTTGTCATATTCTGATTTGTTGTGGCCGAAATTGGATGATATTGAGTTATAGGTCACATACGTCCCGTTATGGCAGAAATAGCAGGAAATGAAACTCTAAAAACTCACCAAAAATTGGGGTTGTGGGAATTGTGAGCTGTAAGATGGGTCGGGGGCAGTGGCGTGCGGTCAGCATCTCCATAAGGTGTGCAGAGTTTTATGACCCCTAAACAAAATGTTACAGCCTTTCTGAAATGCGTTTGCTTTATTCGAATGTACATAAGTAGAGGCAGGAAAAAAATGTAAAAACGCAGAAAGATGCGATTGACAGAAAAATTAAATATTTTGGAAAAGTTGTAATGAGAAAAATCAAAAAATCGTAAAGGCACCGAGAAATTTGAATATCGAACATCGCGACATTTTTGGATAATTTTCTTCGGATCCAAAAAAAATGTAATAATGCAGGAGTTTACATACTAGTTGACGAAAAATACAAAAATATCATAACTAAACTTTTCTTACAAAAACTGGGGAAGAACTTAGCAGCTCCCAGAAAGCTTAATTTTTCTAACCTTATTTGTTAAGTCCTAAAACCTATTTTCTATTCAAATAATGATACTTTTACGAAATTTCAAATTTTCCCAAAATCTCGATGGTTCCAAAATTTCTTTTTTATAATTTTGAATCGAATTTTTATGCGCTTCAATCAATCAATTGAAATAAAATATGGTATTTGCACAGCGAGCTTATCCAAACTATTAAAAGCTTAACGAAAGCTTAAAGTATCGAACTTATTACCTTTTTACGTTTTAAAATCTATTTTCTATCAGAATACGGCCCTTTAACGAGATTTCAAGATTTCAACTTATTCAAAAATTAGGCTTTAAAATCTTGAAAGCTCATTGAAAGGTTAAAATTATAACGTATTTTATATACTTTGTAATCTAATTTTAATTCAATTCATTTAATTTACATAAAATATGAAATTTTCGCCAAAAGCGTTCTGAAACCATTGTAAAAACCATCAACGCTCAAAGAAAGCTTTCATTTTCGATCTTCATTTTTTACGTCTTAAAATCTTTTTTTATCTAAATAATGTTTCACGAAATTACAAATTTTCCCAACAACGATTCAAAAACCTCGAAAGCTCATTGAAAGCTTTAAATTAAAATGCCATTTTATACATTTTAAATCGGATTTTTATACTATTCATTACATTTATAAGAAATATGGAAGTCTCACAGAAAGTATATACAAACTATTAAAAGCTCAACTAAAGCTCAAAGGTTCGAACTTAATTTTTTACGTTTGAAAATCCTTTAACGAAATTTCAATTTTTCCCTGAATAAAGTTATTGAAAATTCTCGAAAGCTCATTGAATATTTAAATCCGAAATAAAATATTTTCGTAGAGATTTTAATTATCCGCAGTTTTTTCATGGAAATTTCGGATTTCACTTAAATTTAATTATTGGGAGAACAATTAGATTCCATGCTGACTAATTCAATTTCACTGATTTCACTTCCCCCTATTATAATTCAATTTAAAGTAAAAAAAAATTAGTGAACTGATTTAAAATTATTAAATAAAATAATTTGAGTTAATAATTTGCAGCCATAAAAATTGGTAACGATTTTGTTGACATTTCAGGTGCGCTCTGCGCCTTCTGGGCATTAGACAGCACGCCACTGTTCGGGGGGTGACTGGAAGGATTCAAATTATTGATTAAAATAAATATATTCTAAAAAAGTTGTTAATTCATCGATTTCCATATTCTATTTTACGACAATTTTCGGGACTTTTAATCAAATCATTCTCTCTGATTTTTCTGGTTTCTTCGGGACCCAAATGGTCCAGGAAAAAATCAGAAAATCCAGAAATTTGGAATAAAACCCGATAAGTAGGTACCGATAATGAAGGGGGAAGTCATGAAAGTCATGTTATCAACAACTTGATTAAAGTTGATAAAAATCAGTGAGGTGATACGAAAATGGGAAGAAGGTTAGGATAGTTGGTAATCCAGCAAGGAAAAGTCATATAAGGTGTGGAAAATTCCGGAGAACCAAAGAAAAGCAGGAAAATATCCATGTTTTCTCGTGACTTCAATTTTAGATGAATTTGTAGATGATTTTCCATCCAAT
>JANTOP010075993.1:0-21207 GCA_027564815.1 Symmerus nobilis | reverse complement strand
TAAGAATACTTATATTCTTATACACGGGACCGCCAGCTTTACGTCACCATCCGATATGACGCGGTTTACAGGTTCGAACCTCGAGCCTGCAAACCTCCCTCATTCAAAAGCGGGCGTCATACCCATTATGCCATGGAAGAGGTCAGTAGGTTTAACGTGGCGTCTGGAAATGGTTTGGTTAATGTCCAATTATCTAGAATATGAAGGAGTAAAATTAGATATCGTTGAACGAATTTCATTTATAGATGTACCTAAGATGTAGAGAAATTACAAATACTACTTATATTGAATCTATATTTATATTTTCAGACTGGAAGCAATACATAATTTAATTATTGACTAAGAAATCGGCAAAGAGAATTTAACGACCTCACATTGTTAAGAGCCATTTACCAGCCACGTTACTTCCAAATGAAATTTAGAGTAAATTCTTTTAAACTATTTCAGATTGTTTCACATTTACAGATTTACAGATTTACGATTTATATTCCAAAATATATGAAAGATATGATTAGGGGAAGGTGGGCCAAGACAGGGTAAGGGGAAAGACAGGGTACCCCTACTAATTCCTAACCCAAAAGCATCACGCGATCGGCAGTACTTTATCTAAAGTGACATCCTGGTCCCATTAAGTCCTGTGAATAACTTCGATGTGAGGTCGCGTCGCAGCCTGAGCACAAAAAATCTGTTTTAAGACATTTCGATGTTATTATTGCTTTAATTTGTTAGCGTGATAGACGCGAATAAAAAGCAATTATTGCTCAGTGCTGTGGCATTTAGAAGGCAGAATTACGTAGATATTTAGATTTCTATGTGTGAGTCTCCGGTGGGGCAAGATGGGGTAACACGAATTATTTATAATTTCTATTTTCTTTTTATTTTAGATTGGTCGGGAACTGCGTGCGTCCGCAAGACTGATAGAGGCAATACATATCTGCCAATTATGCAATACAAATTAATAACTTATAAAACTTTTTTTATGTTTTCCTACATTATTATGTATTTCTTGAATATTATTGAAAATTATAGAATGAAAAACTCTGTGAAAGCGTGTGTTCAGTTGACTACCTAACTACCTACCTACCTTAGTTTACTATTATCTTGGAATCCAAATTTTTGTTTTTCAAATTCGAAACCCTATTGGTGCGAAATGCCTTTCTCATGGTTTATGCCTTTTATTTTAATATTTTGTAAGATATATTCATACTGCGTGAATATTTGAATAGATGACAAATGATAAAAAAATTAATTTAAAATGTTCAAAACACTAAGTTTTATTTGCAATACAAACTTAGGTGCCCCGTCTTGCCCCACCTTCCCCTATCTCATACTATTATCATCATTTCACTATTTCACAAGAATACTTTGGAACTTATGATGAGTTCATGGATGCATTATTTTCAAATCGATTATTTTACTCATCTCTATATCACACGGTGAATATTTTCATGCATTACAAACAGAACAGAATTTACTGTGTTTAACTTATGAGAAATGCATAAGGTACAAATAGCTGGATAAATCAGCATTTTAAATTGGTGTGTCTAGTCTTCATGCCCCGATCCGCATTAACAATTAGGAGTTTCACTATTTCCATAGCTTAAATCCTGCGTTGTGGTAAATATGTTCCCAAAGGATGTACATTTGTACCTATCTGTACCTACCTATTATAACGAATTATACCTTCTTGGTCAATGAAATAAGTCTTCATTATTCACAACAAACAACCAGTAATTTATTATCTAAAATTGCATTAACAGCAATGTTATTTATGTTTCTATCTTACTGCAATTGCTATCAAATAAAAATTGCATTCTATTGATTTTCGGTCAGAAATAGGGATTTAATAATAGCCATTTAAAACTGTTGTCGAAATCGGTTTTTATCTCCGAGTATTAATCAAGATTATTTGGTCTTTCTTTGTTCTGTATTAATTATAAATGTAATAGCAGAGATATTGCTAATAGATGTGTTCCTATAAAAAAAGAACTATTGGACAAATATTGTTATTTAAATAGTTTTGTGACCTTTTCGAAAAGTTCCAAAAAATTGGGTACAATCTTAAGGAAGCTATCATTATTATATTAACTAATACTTATTTTATATTATCTTTAAGAGATAACGATTAGTTTTGGTGTAGAAACGTAAATAGAACGACTATCGGCTCTGAGAAAATTGGACTAATCGAATGCTATGTTCTACAATTATGTTTATAACTACAATAAATAAATAATAATTTATATACCATATATTTGAATGTATTATCATAAATCCATATTTAATTATTATTTAGTTGCTCTGTAGCAAATTTTGGATCTAAGTTATGTTTGTTATATCAATTAAAGCAATGTCGAAAATTATGACTGTTTTTTAGCAATTGAGGAGGTTTAATCAATTTCATACATAATTGTACGATATAATATATTTAATATGTTGAAATAATTATTTATTCTGCTATACCCAGTAAGCATTTTAATCGAGAAATTGTTCCGATGAATAATTATAAATGTTATACCCATAATCCTACATTGTAGTCTGTGAATATAAAAATTTGTTTGTTACATAAATTAAATTTTATTTCATATATCTTTATCTTTGACATTGTTTAGGTTTACCTTCAGAACTTAAACGAACCTTAAATAAGCTGTTTATTCAACAACATTTCTTTCTGACATTTTTTTAATTAAAAATTTTTCATTGGATTACACCGAATAATTGTGTGTTGTGTTGTTTGGATATCAAAAATTGCAGTAACACCCGATAAGCTGGCTTATGCAAACAGAACAAAAAAAATCGGTATAACGAGAACATATTCACTTTTTCTTCCGAAATGCCTTTTATAATATTGAAAATACCGAAAATAAAATAATTATAATATTCGTTTTTATATTTTCTATAAATCCATCAGGACTCAGGCCTACCTATTATTTATTATACCCGAGAAAAATTAATATTTCCTTTTATTACATTTTATTTTAATATTCTTAAAATGTATTTATATACTTTACTTTTCATCTCATGATGGAAGCCACAATTGCACCGCATTATTATTCTTTCAATACAAAAGCCAAAAGGTGTCAAAAACATTTAGGAATATTTAAACGAGATTCGGTGCATCCCTTCAGAACAAAGATGAGGAACTAAGAAAATAAATATAATAAAAAAAAAAATGATTGGCAAAAAATCTCTTGACATGACGAAAATTAAATTAAAATTTGTAAGGTATTATTTCTCTTCATAAATTTTGAATATGGTTGGTTTATATTAAGGCATTCAGATTATTGTCCTTTGGGCCCTTTACAGCCAGAAAACCAAGAAATATATTTGGAAAGTATAGGATATACAAATAAAACTAACAAAAAAAGGTGCCGAGAAATTAATCCAAAATATAACATTATTTTTCAATTCATAACCAAATTGTTCTCATGGGATTTCGAATTTATACATCGAAACGGATAGGAAAAAGGTTCTTCTCAAATATGATTCCTCTATTTCAAGTACTCGTATACGGATTACATATATCGCATATATAATTTGTATTTTTATGAACTAAACTTCATTACAATTTGTATTTGCCTACCAATAAATAAGTCAATATTTGTTTAGAAATTTACAATTCGGTTTCGCTTACATTGATTTTCTCTATGGCATGAATTTAAATTGAATTTATCCGGATTTTAGAGACTATGCAGAACATCAATTCTATATCAATTTAAATCAGGTATCCAACACATGAAATCTAGTTATTTGCTTATATTATGGATGGATGGTCTAGTTCCCAAAGCTTATTAATAGATTAAAAAAATTGTATATATGTACTTACCTATCGAGTATGATCAGAGTTAGGTCATATTAGGATGGTATTGCAACGAAACTATACCTATAATGCAATTATAAGTAAATACATGCAAGTGTTATATGTAATCAATATCATATAAATAATAATTTTTATCAATTTATGTTCAATTTGCTGTAATACCTATAATTTTGGGTAAATATTTTGAAATAAATTTCTTTGAAATCGAAATTACTAAATTCTTATTATATGAAATAAAATTATATATAATTCGTTATCTTCACATTGAGTTTCTCATTTAACTCATATTTAAGCTCTAATTTAATTATTCTGCCATAAATTGGTCGTTATCAGAAATTTTAAGAAATTATCGGTAAATTTTTGAAACGAAGTTACTTCAAATTGTAATTATGAATTTGATCTTAAATCTTAAATCGTTATTCAGATAAAGTTCTATTCGTTTTTTTTTTCTGTCTGAGCTTCTTTATAATCCCATAAATACCTACGACTCGATTAGTGCAGGCTTTCATTGAATTAATCTACATACAATTTATAAGCATGGCAAAAAATGACACTGTTGAGAAAAGTTTGAAAAAAATGTCCAATTACAAAAATTATCAATTCAATGAATGAATATTTTGGAAATTTTGGAATTTTCATAAAATTGTCAAATTTTTGTAAAATTTTGACATTTCAAAACATTGTTATGTTTCGAAAGGGCAATATATTGGGTTTTTCGAAAAGTTATTTCGGGTTATGAAATTGATCTGCCTGTCATGTGGAAAACTTAATTTTCCGGTAAATTTTCGTTGGGCAGTGGAAAATCTGGTTACGTGGAAATAAACCGAATGGTCACGTATAGAAATTGTGGTACAAAATTTTCCATAAAATTCATTCCCTGATTTTAGAGGTCAGGGGGAGCCACCCTATAAAAAATTGGCACTTTCTTGAAAAATGGTTATAATTTCCCGGACAAATTTAAAATTTTAAATTTTCAAAATGGATTCAAATAGGTGATAATTTGATCATCCATCAAAGTCTTATATCAGTAGCTCCCTTGAAAACTAATATTTTTAAGATAATATTGAAAATCGACTTGTAAAAGTATAATAAAAACCGAACAATTTTTGATCGAATTTACTTTTGAAATTCTAAGGAAATTTTTTTCAAAAATTTAATAATCTAACGATGGGAAAACATTTCTAAGTTATTTTCGAAGAGTTTTTATTTAGAAAATTATTTCAAAAAATCCACCGTTTTAAATCAATTTGTTTTAGCACTCTATTGTGGAAAATTTAATTTTCCTGACGGTTAAGTGATAAAATTACGGAACAAACTTATCTTCGTAATGGAAAAATATAATTCCTTCAACCAATTTTCCATATGTCCTTTATATGCATTAAACTCATGATGCGAGTCCATCAATTTAACACAAGAACAAAAGAGATAAGACAGAGAGATATTGAGATAATGGACTTAAAATACAGATAAATACTAGGAAATGCGGGTTCGTCGCTTCGCCCCACCAAAAATTCGTCGCTTCGCCCCCAGGTGTAAGTTTAACTTCAAAATTCTATATCTCAATTAAAAAAGAAAAACCCCAAAATTGTATATTTTCCACGAAAATACTGGAAATCAACTATACAAAACACATACCTTCAATTGCGAGAAATAACAAATTTGTGGAAAATTTTGAGATTCTCTTGGCACAAAAAATCAAATACCCAAAGGTCAAAAACATATTAGTCACTGTGTCGGGCCTGTGAGTTAAAAAACATATGAATGCCAAACCACCAAATATGAAGGATAAAATGGTGCAACAAATGACAATGACTTTTAAGAATTGAGTGACACCGTTTTCGAGAAATTTCACATTCGTCGCTTCACCCCTATCGTCGCTTCGCCCCCACTTTCATATATTTTTAAATACTAATTTATCAATCTTAATTTCTAAATAAAAATTTATCGCTCCTTGGGGTAAAGATCATTAATCATAGCTTCTTTTTAAAAATAACTCCTCCATTTTCAAAACTTTTTGATTTTCAACTATTATTAGTTATTGCAAAATTGTCGCTAATTTATTTGTCTCTTCTTTTTGTAAAAGTCCTTTCAATAACTGTGCTGCTATATCTAAAGCCTAGGTACAAATGATGGCTCATTCATTTGGCACAACTTTGCATGCACTCGTACAGAGTCTTATCATTGCGCAATTCAACCGCCAATTTGGCAGGTTCAAGCGAATTCCCACAGTATGCTCAACTCCAAACCTTCACAAAACAATAACTTATGACTCAGGCTTATGATCAGACCCAATTAGGATACAATTGCGAAGGCGAAAAAACAGGCCGTTTTTGAGGTCACTCTTTCTCTTAAAATTTCGAAGACAAATTTCAAGAATTTCGGTATTTGTAGAATATTATAGTCGAGTTTAGTCAAGTCAAGAAACCCTATTTACCATCACCATCTTAATATTGCATTACTATATCAGATTTCAGAATTTTACTCATCTTTATATCAATCAAATTGACTAAAATATTTATTGAATTTATTGAAAATTGTGTTGCCTATTTTAATGGTGAAAAAATAGGCTGTTATGTCGATGGGTGTTTTATAAACACGAAATTAATGTATTTCGTTGGAATAAAACATCCAGACAATCAATACATAATTAAAATTTTATTGCAATTCCATATAGAATAAATCTGTATAATTTCGGTAATCAAAAGAAGCAATGATTTTAAAAAACAAACTAAAATACAGCTTCTCTCGAGAGTTAATAAAATAAATTGCTAGGAAAATAGTGTTTACCTATTTTTATTTTCAATTATAATACGAGACATGAAAAATAAACTTACTGGTAGTTTTCAATTTATATTAAAAACAGAATATTTTTTCATTTTTATCATTTAATTGGCTTCAATGTTTATATAACTTTATTATAATCGATTTCAACTAAATATTTATTGAAATGTAAAATTTAATATTTTTTCCACACTGCAATATATGATTTTCGTTGTGCTTCGTTGCAAATAAATTGCATTTAATTGAAAATAAATATAGACATGTATATAGTACTCAATGGGCTTTAACAATTATATTCCAATTCATTCTTTTCATGACCGGGGCATTATTATATAAAGTAGATTTACTATATTTTACTTTTAATAAAGAGTTACTTGTGGAGCTAACACAATTTTAGATTATTACATTTTATTTTATTTCATGTTTACTCCTATAGTTATATGCGAATATTTATCCATATATAGGCATTTTAGTTTCAATGTTCCATAAATAAATAAAATATAATAATAATTTCCTTCCCATTATAACATTCTGCTAACATTTAAAATCCCTCAAAATAATAATATTAAAGAGTTATGATGTTGTTCCAAAGAATGGCATTTAGTACCGCAAAATGTAACTAACTATAAGTCTGTCTACATATACCTAGACCAGAAGGCTACACCGTTCATTACATCAATGTATCACTGACTGTGGTAATTTACATTAAATTTACGGACTTATGGGTGCGTGGATTATTTTGTGTATTTTATAAATTTTATATGATAATTTTAACAATTTCAGTCACGGTGTTTTTCTAGAAACAGTAAAATAATTTGCTAGAAACTAACCGTTTTTAAGAAATGTAATTTCAATCCGATTAGACTCTATTAACAGTAAAATTTTACTACCCTAAAAAATATAGGAATATATCTGAAAAGAAACCCATTCTAGGGTTTAATCTAAACCTAAATATCATTTCTGTTTTTAACTGTGTAGGAAAAATTATATTTATATTCTATAGAACATCGATTCTATTATATTGAATGCATTGTTGGTAATGAAATGTTGCATTTTGTAAGAGTCACACATACATACATTTAATCTATTGTTCGGACTTTTCAGACTCGTTCTAGGGATAAAGCCTACGATATATCCCAAAACTGTTATTAGAAATGATAGCCTCAATTTCTGGTGCAATAAATATAATGATGTGGGTATATTTTCTGCACATAATATGAGTATAGGGACAGATTTTAGTGATTATTATACCAGGAACATGGTTTGTATGATATTTATTTTAAATTTGTTGATTTGTCTGACTTTCATATACTATTATATTTGGCGTGTATACGAATATACTCAGTTTATGGGTCGGGTAACTTGTTTCTGAATTGTAAATAAATTTATTCTCTAACCAGTATAAGCATACAAATTTAGTAGAATTTTAGTTCAACATTATATTTACTGTTTAGTTAGGTATACTTAACGTCAGTATTTAGGGGGAAATCCCACTCCCTGTTCTACGACGCCACTGTTTTCAATCAATATAAATAAATGTAAATGGTAGGTGATTGTTATATTTCAAATATAAAATAGAATTAAATTTATATGTTGGGTGACTCAGTATCTCGTCCATATAAATTCTTTAGTAATTTTCTCTACTTTATTTACTAGGTTTTTTATTTACAAAATATGATGGAATTTATCCATATTTTGCCGGATTGTTAAAAGATAGAAACTTCCGAACTGTATTATATTGATAATGTATAAATAGCAGACAGATTAACCCCATATTAGCTTAAGGGGATCACACTACAGGCATCCCTAGACTTACGCAGTACTTGAGTCACGCGGAAAAAAATTGCATTCCCAAGTTACGTGGTATTTGATTTACGCAGTTTCCGGACAATTTTTATATAAAAAGAATGACTCCTCTCGATTTTTATAAATACTCAGAATTTGTTAAGGTTGAAAAAATATTCGATACATATTTTTTTTGGTTTCGTCATCCGACTTACAGTTACGAATACAGGGTAACTTAAAATGTCGCGCATTAGCTAAAATATCAGGATTTCCTTCTTGGTCCAATGCTGGTAACTCTTAAACGGCTCATTCAATTTTCTTGTTTGATATATAGAATGAATGGCAGTGAATGGAGCATTTTGAAAGTGCTATTAAAAAAATTTGTAAAAAAAATTTCTTAATTCATAGTTTTCTCAAACTATGGCCTCCTTCTATATAAGAAATACCCCACAAAAAAATATTTTTTTCCAAAGCTCTAATCTTAGTTAGTAAATATCATATTTTTACGCTGGTACACGGGGTGGTTTTTGAGATATAATTTTTATGCTTTCGCTTCTTTAACGTATTTCATACTTCATGAACATTTATAGATTTGGATTTTTTGCCTACGGGACTATGTTTTTGAAACTAATACTAGAACAACAATTGATTGCATTGCAAGTACATAATTTTCGCAATTGGAACGAAACCTCTTTTGTATGAATTTCTAACTTCAAGTTACGTGGTTTTCAGGTACGTGGATCGAAATATAATAGCTTGTACTAACCGTGAGTCTCGACTTACACGATTTCGACATACGCGGAGGCAATTAATCGCGTGACTCGAGGGACACATGTACTTGCGTCTTTGAAAATTTTTTTAAAAAGTATAACTATCTAACAATATGCCCTTAAAATTTCAAGCCGATCTGAATAAAATTGAACTGAAATCTGAACTGAAGTTGAAACTTTAAACGAATTTTTCTCAAAATTATATTTCTCAAGCCGGTGACCAAAATTGCTAAAGAACTGCTAACCCGATCTTTTTGAAATTTTGCAGGCTTATTTTATATATAAAAATCTAGTCATTAATGGTTCGATTTTTTTTTCGAATACCACTTTTTTTTATACAGCCAATAAACGGCCATTTTTTTCTGAAAATCGTACCATTAAATTTGAATATCCACCATTTTGTCAAAAATACATATTTTTTACATGGAACGATTAAATACTAGGTTATGTTGTTATTTAACTAAATCCATTTTCATTTTTTATTTCAGATGATCCAGTTTGCCACAGTGTTGGTCTGTGCGAAATATCTTTTAAAAAACTTCTTATAAAGGGTGATCCAATTGGAAGTACTTTTTCCAATAGGGTTGTTTTGACAGTTCTTATGGGTCAACTCGCTCAGTTAGAAATTGTTATAGAGCTCTTCGTTCACATTTTGGTCGTCATAATCGTCCCACTGAACGCACTATTCGTGAAACCATAACCATATTACGAACCAATTTAACCAATAACCAATCCAAGAGCTACCAATACAACCCGAAAATGCACTGTTTGGTGCGATTTATGGGCAGGTAGCATCATCGGACCATATTTCTTTAAAAAAGCGGAAGCAGTGCATGTTACTGCCAATAGAGCTCGCTACAGGGCAATGATCAATGAATTTTTGCTGACAGAAATTCAAGATATTGGTGTAGCTGACTTGTGGTTTCAACAGGATGGCGCTACATGCCATACAGCTAACGATACAATCGCTTTATTGAGAGAAACGTTCATCTCAAGGAGAGGTCCTGTTAATTGACCACCGAGATCACGTGATCATACACCATTGGATTGGACTTTCTGTGGGGATATGTGAAATCTCTTGTTTACGTCGATAAATCCGAAACGATTAAAGCTTTGGGAGCAAACATAACCCGTGCTATTCGCGGAATACCAGCCGATATACTTGAAAGAGTGATCGAAAATTGGACAAGCAGAATGAACCATTTATGAGTTAGTCGTGGGCTACATTCGAAGGAAATTATCTTTAAATATTAAATGGCATGAACCAAACTAACAATTTATTAAATAAAGATTTTCCTCAATACATTGATTATTATGTGTTTTATTTAAAAAAAACATTAGGAAGCTCTTATTGGATCACCCTTTATATGATGGCCATTTATTAAACTATTTAATATTTTCCAATAAAAATTCCTAAAAATGATCTGTTTTCTCGCATTACAGCTAGGGTGATCCCCTTAATAGAAATTGCTTGGGTTAAATTGGATAAATTGTTTAGTTTGGAATACTCGGAATGAGCAAAGTCTTCAGACCCATGCTATCCTAGAGAAATACATGATTTGCTTTCTGACCCAAGAAAATGCACGTATTTAGCCAAATTTGAGGGAAGGATAAAATTAAATTTAAAATTTAAAATTAGGATTCCATTGACATAAATCATTCGAACATGAGCCCATCATAAACTGAAATTTATTTGTCTCATGTTTCCAAGTTTTTATCGCTTATTAATTTTAATACCTCAAATATTGAAACTCACTCGACGAAATTTTGAAATATTTCAGTTTATTACTCAAATCAACCAATAAACCTGTCATTGCAAAGTTATAGAAGAAATATTATTTAGCAGATGTAATTATGATCCCCGTTCATTCGATAAATCGAGTAGCTCCCTATACAGAAACCGCATATAATTGCTTAAAATATATCCGTCAAACAATTACCTTATTCTACCTTATCTATTATATTTATAAAGCGACCACTATATCCTAAAACACATGCCAATGTATCTGTGGCTCCAAGCATTAACCGCTTAAGTGGACTTAAGGCGCGCCTTAATTATGAACACCATCGTATTCTCCATGTACGATTGCGAATACCCACAAAAATTCTCAACCGAATTCTTTAACTTGACCGAAATATAGCTATTTGAAGAAATGCATAACCACGTAAGTTCATGCATCGGAATAAATTTATAAAACTTTAAATCGCTCTCCTGAGAAATTGCAAAAACGACTTAAGCGGTTAATGCTTGGAGCCACAGATATCATTAAAAAAGATTCAAATATCCCACATTCTTCGCATTTAAAAGGAAAAGTTTCCAATAAACAATTTTCCTTATTATACAACCTTTCCTTATGGATGGAATCTGATTTTGTCTGATATTCCCGTGTTTTTAAGGGTCCAATTATATTAAATTTAAAATCTGCTTTGCAGCCAACATGATTTCGCCATTAATTTCTCTACAAATATCTTCTTAACGGACGGAAAACGTTACAAAAACTCGCTGCGGGGTTTCGGTATAATTCTGATTGTTTTAAATCTCTCTGGATGCCAGTTACTGGACGCTTGCCTAATCGTCCTACAAATGATAAAACATCATCAGCAATGGAGGAAATATCTCGATCCATCAATCAACCATCAATCTGAAGATCTCGATCCATCGTCGTCCTAGGCTGAATCCATGGAAATCAGAAGAAATCACAGAGATCGAATCAGAGTCCGAAAATGAATATTATTAAATATCGGAATTGAATATCCAATCCACGCAGATATGAATTGTCGAACCAAATTTTCGAATTAAAATAACGTGGATTAGGCCTACCACCTTAAAAAAATGCGCGTTGTACTCTACCTCGAAGGTGGTGAGGAAAATAGTACACATTTCAAGAGCAATTTTCAGATTCTTACTATACGAATTGAATTATTTTCGAAAAAGTTAGTTGCACGGAAAAAAGATAAGGTAATTTTGAGCTCTACAAAAACATCTTTTGTACCTTTCCCGAAAAAGTAACGGCTAACAAGATATTTATGAAAAACGATTTTCGCGAACTTTGACCGCGCGTGGTATGGTTAGCGGAACTCGGATTGTTGGGGAACTTTCAGATCTTATTTAGAATTACAAGATTTCAACAACAACGTTTCTACAAAAATTCAGCTTTCCGCCACTAATTTCATAGAAACTCGTTTTTATTAATTTCCCTGGGCCTGGGCTATAGGCTTCAAAGTAGAAATTTGTTTTAAAAAAACGAAAAAAAAGTAATTTTTTACCTATTTTCGATCATAACAAATCAACATACATAAACAAAATTTTGATACTAATTAACTAACAATTAAAATTTTGACAAGCATTTATGTGAGGTATGCGCACTCAAAACTGCATTTTTTTTTAATTTTGCCATTTATATCGAAAATTGGGTTTAATCGAAAACAACCATTAGGATATTCGGATTCTACGGAAAACTTTGCTGTAGAAAATGTTATCTCCATTCGTTGCGGTGACAGTTTTTGGAAATTTGTATATTAGTGTAATTAGAAATTTTTAGTACACGAATTGTAGATTTTAAATACTACGAAGTTTGTATTTTTTAAATTTATAAGTATACAATCGTTTTTTATTTTTTTGTACATAAAATTTCCCTACCATTAAGTAACCTATTTAACATCGGATATATTTTACTCGAGTTTCAATGAACTCTCCACTCAGGAAAACATGACGCCAAAGATAATAAAATTGCATGGAAACCGTTGAAAACAGCTAGTTATAAATGTTTCAAAAATACGATTGACATTCAGCACTATACTTAGCGATAATATGTATTGTTGCAAGTATTTTATATATAAGCATTACTGGCAACTTTATAGGCGTTGTGAAATAAATTCACCTATAGTGATTTATAACTACAAATAGCTACATTGTTTTATAATCGTATAGTATGTTCGATATTATAATCAAACATCTCTTGATGACTATACGTTATGTTACCGGCTTAACACATTCTAAATCAAAGCATTAGGTTAACATAATATATATAAGTGTAACACCAAGGTAAAGGGACTTATCCACAGTTTAAGATTTTATTGTATATAAAATTACACTCAAAATTGTTGATTGCGGATAAGAAATTCAAGTGAAAACATAATTTTCACAAGTTGCGTACCTAAATATATTTTTCTACTAATGTATTCTCAAATATTGTATTGAATTCGGCCGTTTAGACCGAGTCGCTTAAGTAGTTTTTCCTTATCGGTACAATTATATTGAAATTTTATTTAAATTATTTTTCCCTGTATAATATTAGATTAAAAAATATCAATCCATTTCAATACTGTATTTAATGATACATTTTATAGTAAATAGTATACTTGGGTAATGTTTTTAACCCAATGTTCATATTTGTTATATTATGAAATATATTCTGCACGCTTCTAAATCAATAAATAATATTATTTTTATCAATAATATTTATATTGGGTAAAATACACAATTGCCTATACAACACAAATAAAAACACGCGTTGTTAAGCTAATTTTGTATTTCGTTATCATGTTCTCTAAATATACATGGTATCCAATATGTGGGGGCCCCCCGTCTTGATTCGTGTAGAAAAGTGCCAATCTAATCTGAACGTTACCGCAATATGATCGAAAAATAGCCAATTGTATTTAACAAATGAATATATGGTAGTTGTCAATCAAATATAAGTTTCGAGTAGAATTGATGCCAATGAGTCTTACAAAAAAAAATGTGTATATACCTCATACTTGGGAAAGGTATTTCCCGCTGAACATGATAAGTTTTCTTGAGATTCGTTTTTATAGATATGAGAACGATCATGATTCAGTGGTGTGTTAATCACTTGGAATGTCAATAATATGAAATGCATATAAATTCCTAATATTTAAAAATCTTTTTTTTACAGAACATGGAAGGCTTACGGCCATTCATACATCTCGTAAATAATCTTATAAAATTGCTTAGTATTTATATAACTACAGTATGGTCTATTTCACATGGGATTTGCATGTTTAAATATACTGAAGTTTATGTATAATACAACGAGACTATGAATGATAAACTGCTATTTGTAAGTAATTTATAATTCATAATTTACAACTAATTCATAATTCATAATAAATATTTGATATAAGTTCCGTCGTTTTCAATTTTCATAATTTTTCTATTCCAATTATTTTAATATTTTATTAATTCATCTTTTTTAATCATTTTCGTAAAATTAAATTAAATATTTTACGCCAAAAATAATTCGTCAAATTTAAATAGGCCAATTTTTTATATAGTTCCAACAAAAAAATTATCAAGTTGCATATTTTTCAATAAATTATACGACCTGGCATTTCCTGGTTTAATAAAAATAATAATTGAATATAATTGATAAGTCGAAATAAATCGGTAAGCGTGAATAAAATGATTTTATTTACATACATTCATAACTAAAATATTAATACAAAAATATAAATGGAAAAAAAAGAGGCGAGAAACCAAAAATTGTTTCAGGAGGTTGGTTTGCATAACGAGGCGGAACAAAATTTTATGATTTCGGCAAATATAAAATCAATTGGATACGCTTCTTAAAAGTTATTAAATTATAATAACGAAAATATCGAAAATATTAAGTAAGGTGGAGTATCAATCATTTTTCGTAATAATTTTTTTTATCAAAATAAAACAGACAGGTGTGATGACCGGAAAATGTGCTTTAATTGATATAAGAGATTAATTCTCTTATCGAAGCCATTGATGAAAATATTTGTCAAAATAATTAATAATTTTATATTCGAAATTTAATGATCGAACTGATTTGCAATTTATTAACTAAATCTTTCCATTTTTCGATGGGACCCGAAATCAGAGCGGGAGTGGAACTAATCTCATAATTGCCAGTTAGCCAGTGACACTAAACCGATTTTGTGAATACACTTAATTGCAGCCACTATATATCATTCATAACATTGAGGCCGAAAATGAGGAAAACTTAGTTAAAATTAGAAACACATAATTTACCCCCCAATAAGAAATCTAAATAAATTATTAATTAAAAACATCAGAGGCCACAAATTACAAAAGTATTTGATAGACGGAAGCTATGTATTGTAATGCTAACTATTGATTTTTGAATTGAATATCAGAAACAAACAATTAAATTGTAAATGAATGGGAAATTTCACTGTAAAATGAAATGGTACACCATCAATAGTTCCACCAACAAAATGCTGCACATATAAAAAAAAATGGATAAAACCATTGGTTTTATGGAGAATTTTATCGGCGATATGAAGAAATGTTTTTGGGAAGGCATACTAAAAGGCCGGCCATGGAAGGCACAAATCAGAACCAGATTAAAAAAAAGAACAAGAGAATTTACGAAGTGGAAGGACTAATAAAAAACCAAGAGCTAAAAATTGTAAACTAATAATCAATAATATTTAATAGTAAACATAAATTATTAGTTATTGGTAGTACAAAATTAATTATTTAAACGAAATGTTAAAAGTAGAAAATTAATGTATTAAAGTTTATTAAATTAAATCATTACAGTATAGGCAGAAAATCTCATTATCTGTCGATTCATAGAAAGAGTTACATTTACTGAAAATTGACGAAATTTTTATAAGAACAAATTTCATGATTAACGCGTGTAACATATGTTTTGCGACAAATTTCAATCACGGCCTACCATGATTAGACGAGGTTTAATTACTTGTCCTATATTGCATATTGTGCGTAATACAATGGTCTGTCTGTTACCACATAGATTTCAAGCATCCCGGTTGGTTAAAATGGAGTCGAAATTTGAAATTCGTAAATGCATCTACAACCTAGTTGGAACTATGGCGACGAGTGAAATCATAAAGACATTAAATATAAAAATATTTTGAATTCAAATCTACCGGGCCTTTACGGATTGCGAAAATGATGTTCCTTTGGCGTGTAAACAAAAAAGTGAAGATCAACGATTGTGAGCACTCGAAATATACAAAAATTGGTAATGTGTACGATTGATCGCATTGGATTGTCATATCGCAAGAAAGGACGAATGTTTGGGGTCTCCTACATGCCTGGGCTTCGAATTCCGAAGAAGAATGATTTAAATTATCTAAAACGAAATCGCCGAAATATAGTAGCAAACAACTGGAGAAAATTTCAAAATGTTGCCGTGCATTGCGGCTTAATCATTTTAAAGGAAGAAAGGCAACGTTCCTTATGACGAAAAATACTTTACTTTTGCCAACTCCTCTATGAGTGAGAGTGACGGATTTTATACTGCCCGTATTGTCGACAATCCCAACGATGTGAAATACAGAGGCTTTGCTAAATTCGACCCTAAATATAGGTATGGGCGCCATGTCATCAGCCGGTCTGCCAGGGGCCTACGTTATAGATCAGTACGGAGCCTAGAAGGCAATGCTGATATCTATATACAGAAATGTTTACCGGAAATTGTTAAATTTATTGAAAAACATCATAAAGATGATGATGTCATACTTTGGCCGGACTTGGCATCATGCATTATGCGGAAAAGGCGAATAATAATCTGAATTCAAAAAACATCAAATTTGTACCAAGAAAGGATAATCTCTCAAATCTGCCTCAGGCAAGGCCCATAGACAATTTTTGGGCCATTTTAACTAGAATGGTATATGAAGATGAATGGAAAGCCAAATCCGAGAAGCAATTGCGATCCCGAAAAAGAAAAAAGTTGAAAGTTGACGTCAACATCATCCAACGAATGATTGGAGGCATCAAACCTGTTCTCAGGAAAATCGATGATAATGGACGACTTTTAACAGTGTGATTTAAGATTTTAATTATTTAATGTACTCATTTTTATAAAAATCAAACAGTATTCTTTTCTTGCAAAATTTCATTAAAATAAAATGACTTTTCATTTGTCGCAAATCATATGTTACAGGCGTTATTCGCCCGATTTGGGTCCTTTTGAATTTTATCTGTTTGGAAAATTTCATTTGCCGATGAATGGACAACGCAATTGAAGCCATCCAAAAGGCGTCGTCCTAAAACACTCATTCGAATTGCTTATTGACCGTGCGAAACGATGTATTGAAGCAGAAGAATAAAATAATAAATTTTTGTTATTTTTTTCGATCATTTTTGTTTCTTTTGGGACACAACTTGTAGATTATAGATCCAGATCTAGATAATTAGAATCTATATTGAATAATGAGTATGTGTCACCATTAATTCGCATTTTTATTCAACTGTCCTATTTAAAATTCATAACTTATGATGGATCCGTGAAATATCAGAAAAGGTTACAAGTCGAAGATAATGAAGAAAATCTACCATTTGATATTTTATTTAGTTTCTTTGTCAGTGTTTCCGACTTTCCCCGGCTTTTACTACCATTTCCCGACTATTTAACACCTTACCTAATTATCGAATTTACGCGACTTTTCTTGGCTAAATTTGATTGAAATTTGCTACCATTTTCCCAATTCGGACCCCACTTTGCTTGACCATTTTGAACGAGCTGAAAATGTTGGGAAAATCGAGAAATCTGAAAAAATTCAGAAGAAAAAAGAAGAATTCCCAATAAATTGGGAAAAATTGGAAAAGTCGAATACGTCGAGAAAAGTCAGGAAAATCTCTCAAAATTCGCTAAATTTTTCCAGAAAACTTGTAACGCAGTTCAGAATAAGTCAGTAAAAGTTAGAACATTTCACAAAAACTGTAGGTCCCTGACTACGGAATCGTTAATTACTTGCAATCGTGGATCTTTCTGGGATTGGTATGCCCCCAATTTTAGGACTCTATCTCCAGAAATGACGAAGTTCTAAATAGTTATTTTGTCCTAGGTGCTGCAAAGTCGCTATAAAACAAATAAATAATAATACTTCAATAACGGTATGTATAATTTATTATCAATCATTCTAGGCGTATTTGAGGCTTTTCTAGGATGATAGTTAGTCCATAATTATAATTAAAAATCGATTATTTCAAAATAGAATTTCTTTGATTAGTTATAAGATTTATTATTGATTTTAGGAAGTTATCTACTCAAACTCATTAGATGTTGGATTCTCCGGAAGCACTTCTTAAGTTTCTTATTTGAATTATTCTTACAGAATTACTGAAGAATTACAGAGAATTTGGTAAGAACTTTAAGAATCTGAAAATTGATCAATTATTAGATCATTTGGCGCTAAGGGGATCACTTTTAGGAAGTTACAGTGTTTATCTCAATAGTTATTTAATTAAAAATTAAATAGAAATTAATTATTTTAAATATGGATTTCTTAAATTTTCGTTATAGTGACTTTGGGGGTTGACTAAATTTACATTATTTGACATTGCCATTGTTACAATAAGTAGGTATTATAACTTCTCAATTAATTTATTGATTTCTTGTACGTAAAACATCAATTTAAAGGTTGTGGAAAAATGAATGTAAAAAATATTATTCTTGTATTTATAGTACATAGATTTAAATATTTAAGTAGTGCCCTTGATAAATGGTGCTTGTGGTGAATAGTGAAAAACCACAAAACAATTGTTTTATTTCAACAAATTTGTAATGTAACCATACCAACCTAAATACATATTTAAATAAGCGATTATGGTGCAATAGGCGTATGTCAATCTTATGTGCATTGGTTCAATGACATTTTTTTTCTTTGATTATTATCTTTGTTTGTTCTAACTAAAATGTCAATTATAACACAATTTTCGTGAAGATTTATCCAACAGTTGGTTCTGGCATTTGATTTATTATACTACAATGGATACAATGAATTATCCGCAAATAATCGTAATTCTATTATTGAATAAATTGTTGGTATATGTACCTATATATACAAAGAATATTAAATTCGAAAAGTGTCAATATCTGACACACTTTATTTAAAGTCACTAAATATCGATTAATAATAACTTCGACTACCACCTTTTTTTATAGAAATATTTCAGAATTCAGTACATAGTACCATCCAAATACCGTAAAGAATTTATATTCGTATATTATTTTACGATTTTATTTTGTTAAATAAAAATGCAACCCACTTCTAGCCCTCCATTCATTGAAAAATAAACAAAAATATATAAAAAGTCAAGAAAAATTCGTATACAAGAGTAATACCCATCCATCCATATTCCAACTTTGTCAAACCATATTTTCAATCAAAACATAGAATTCATGTTAAATATTTAAATGCAACCTCAATCACAGGTGTGCAAATAGATATTACTCGTTCATATCCTCGCAAACCCATTTTAGCATGCATTCCAGAAATGAAAAATTAATAATAACAAAGAGAAGGATGAAAGAGACGGAAATTTTTGACTTTTTAATTCAGGGAAATTTTCTATATACGGGAAATAACAAAATAATATTCATAAAAATTATATAGAAAAATCATCTTTTATTTATAGAGAAAATATAAAATATACTTTTTATTTCATTTGAATAGAGAATGAATTCTATGTAGGTGTACGTCGGAAAGATTGCATCCAATGCCGCTGAAATAATAATGAAAAAAGAAAGGAAAACCCAACGATGTTTAACTATGATGGAAAAAATTTAATTTTTTTTTTTAAATATTTTATTCAGGATAAAATTTCTCTACTTTCAATATTTGTACGAGTTTTTGTCAAAAAAAAAAACATCTTTTTGTGTTAATTTTTTGTAGGTTGTTTATTGATAGCATTAATACATTTACTAGTATTATATATCTAGATATGATCTAGATTTAAATTTGCAGTGTATGTATATACCTAACTTCAAATAAAAATTATCAAAGTCATAAAAAAATTCTTATTTGCATTCATTTTCAATAGTTGTTGGTTGTAGAATTGGTATAACCATCTAACAATGTTAGAAAAATATTTGCTCAGTATTACCATTTATAAGGTAATAAGGTAAAGATGTATACTTTTAGAATAATATATTTTTAAGGATTATTTGTACGTTCACTAATAAGAACTTCGCAAAATTAAGTTCCGCAATGAAAAACTTTTCAATTAGTTTTTACTCCATATTTATATAATATTACCCACCGTTAGAAAAAATTCTTTTAAATATAGGGGCGACGCGACGATAATAACTTTCTTTCCAAATATTTCCCAATTTATTCGAATTCGGGTCATGTCCGATACGATATGATAGGCCTATATAGGCATAGCGTAACTTTTGATACTGAGTACACTAAGGTGCGACCAACCCATAAAAAGTTATGCCCAATTTTCTGTACATCAAAATCGGGGGGCGAAGCGACGATATGAGGGCGATGCGACGAGCCATAGGGGGCGAAGCGACGAACCCGCATTTTCACTGTATTTCAAGTCAATTATGTCAAACGTAAGTAACTAAACATAATCTTTAGTTTTAACTGTGAACTTTTATATTTATGAAGAAATGAACTTAGGGGGACATTCAACCCAAAATTGACCAAAAATTTGGAAAACAATTTTTGTTCCATGTTTTGAATATTTAAACCTTCTTCTTCCACGTGGTATAATTGAAATTTCCAAAACTCTCTAGATACTCGTTCAAATGTAGATTTTAAAATGCGGTGTTGGGACTAAATATACCATTATTTTATCAAAATAAATTTTTAAATCGATTTATCTCCACTATTTATTTTTCAATATGTAATAAAAATGATTTCCAATTTTTTTGAATTTTTGGTACATTTTGGGTTGGATGTCCCCTTAAGTTCATGTATTCATAAATATAAAACACCTTTAAAATAAAAGATTATGTTTAATTACTTATATTTGAGAAAATTGACTCAAAATACAGATAAATACTAAGAAATGCGGGTTTGTCGCTCCGCCCCACTAAAAATTCGTCGCTTCGCCCCCAGGTGTACGTTTAACTTCAAAATTCGATATCTCAATTAAAAAAAGAAAAACCCCAAAATTGTATATTATCCACGAAAGTACTAGAACCCAACTATAACACGTACCTTGAATTGCGAGAAATAACAAATTTGTGGAATATTTTGAGATTCTCTGGGCACAAAAAATCAAATACCCAAAGGTCAAAAACATATTAGTCACTGTATCGCGCCTATGAG
>JANTOP010075882.1:0-21227 GCA_027564815.1 Symmerus nobilis | reverse complement strand
AGCGAAAAAAATATTTCCCATGTTATTTCCATAAGAAACTTAGGTTAGAATGCGCACTATCAGAGAGTTAATATTAAAAGCTCAAATTTTCAGGGAACTTTTTTTATCAATTTGGAAGCATTTGAGCCCCTGGGAGTAAAGAAATTCGAAAACACCCCGGCTAAGGACCACCCTAATATATATATATAAATGCGGAGGAGGATACTTTGAATAAAAAAAAAAGAGTTTTGAAAATGATTAAATTATGTCGATTTTTAAAAAGTCTGGGTGGAAAATTGCCTCACTGTGTGTTTAATTTTTCGTAATCTTGTTCCTTTCCTATTTTTGCCAACTCCTCTTCTATTTATGATTTATAACTAATAAGATAGTCGATGTTTTTTTGTAAACCCTTTCCGAGTATTTCGATAAGTCATACTTCATACACCACTTCATAAATCCTATATTAAGAACGCCATTACTTTCGTACTATTAAACTAAATATAATAAAATGTAGTACACTGATTATTTTGATTAAGAAAAAATAAATAAACCATAGAAACGGATAAAACATTTTAGTAAAATTATAAGATATTATACCTGCAGTAAGAAGTTTTGTAATCGTGAGGTTAATTAAATTTTAAGTTACATATAAATTAATCTCCTTGACCAAACAAATATTGGAAATCTAATTGAAGTTTGAAAGGAAATATCCCATGCATACAATTGATTTCCCCGGGGCATATTACAAAAAAATTACTGACCTCTTATTACTAAAATCTCAGCAATCTGGGAAGATATAGTATATATTTGAACTACTGTACCTAAAATCAATGAATACGATCGATTTTTGGAGCTAATATAAAGATGATATGGGTATTTGGAAGTTTAGTTTAAAATGATGACCCAGTTTATTTTTTATTGAAAGCAAATTCAATTTGAAGTTTTTAACATTGGGTGCGAGTTATCTTTAGTTTATTTAAAAAAGAGAAAAAACAAACATACAATTTTTCTTCGCTTCTTACATATGTCTTATAATTGAGGTTACCAGGTATTGTACTTAAAGGTACTAAATAACATGTAAACAGACAAATATCAAAGGTATTAGATTAAAGGTTAGTCACCTAGAAGATTCTTTTGTGGAATCGTATTCCAAGTCGGTCGACAGAGTATATTTTTAGAATAGTTACCAATGATCAATGTACGAATGGTAACCCTATGTAATTATATGTACATATAGACTCTTTAAACTTTTTCTTAAATGCTGGTAGCGGTAACTATAATGTTTAACTGTACTTGCTTTAATATAAACAATTTTCATTTGATTAAAACGAAAATGGCAGTACATTTTCTCAGTCTAAAACGTAAAATTGTTTATCTCAGCTCAAGAAATTATATATTGCAAAAGCTTTTATTAAAAGTTATCAAACAATTTCTTATCTAAACTAGTAGTTCAGCGAAATATTTTCTAAACTATAACCCTTATTATTTAAAAGTTTATACATTACAATTTTATTTAAAGTTGTTGATATCTCCTATAATTATTGTCTTTGGTTATACAATGAGGGTGTAGCGGTATTTTCTATGAAATATGAACTTTTCATGGTCTTAATCGATTTTTGTAGTTTATTAATAGGTACTAATTTATAATCCGTCACTACGGGATGATGTTGGATGAAATCGTTAGTTGCATGAAATATTAAAAATCGATTATTTATTAAGCAAACATTATTCTCAATACAATTACCAAAAAAATACTAGTACGTATTTCATGGTGTATTTACCTAAGTTTTAATCATTATATTCGAGTATTTATTAGAAAAACCGATTTCAAAACATCATCAGCCTATTGATGCATATTAAAATAATGATAAATCCCATTTATTTTATTTCTTTTATTAAAAATGAATAATATAAAAGTACCTTTTAACATAATTTATTTGTTAAATGAGAATTATTTATTTTAAAAATAAATAATAGAAAGAAAAAAAATAGTAATGACCTATTCAGTCTATGGCCTCGGTCAAAGTCAAGACAAACTGTAAAACCTATGTATAATAAATGAGAATATTTATTCTTCACTAACATGCCGTCAAACGCCAGCCCATTGACTGTATTTAAGCAAATATCATAATTAAACTTATTTTAAGATCTTTTTTCATCTCAATTTTATTTTAATTTTTCTAACACTTAGTTTTGTCGTATTTTTCGGGTATTTTTTGTGAGTTAAGTCTCTTTAACTGTGTATTTTTTTTGCTCATTCCATCCATTGATTGATTGATTTTTATCTGCCACCTCTTCCTCAAAGCAAAATGTGACCTTTTAACGATCGGTTTCAAATAACGGTTTCAGTGATGAAAATTATGTCCTGGGTTAGAGACATTTGGATATTTGAAAGTTGTTAGTATATTAGTTGAAGAAAATATAAACGTATGCAACTACTCGTATATATATTTATTTCTATTAGAGGCGATGAGTATTAGACATATCTTCTGTAATATAGTATAATAGCACTACATTTATAATCTTATCAAATATCATGTCAGTCAAATGTTGATGGAGAAAATTAGACGAATATGAAAAGCCGGTAAATATGCCAATGCTGTGAATTTTATTTTATATCTTTATTTCTTGGATAAACCTTGATTAACGCAGTAGATTGATTCTTAGAAAACATCGCGTCAAAGGAAATGATTTTAAATCGAGATAGGGATTTCACATATAAATGATTTATTTGAAATAAAATAGATTTTATCTTAAATACGCGAATTAGGACTGTGTATATTTTCATAAATATTACATTAACAACATAAAGATAGAAACATTCGAATAATTGGAGTACGAAAGGGGAAACATAGGATTGATTATATTATATTTCATTTCGTAGACTGATTCAATTCGTTTACTTTCATCAAGGTGTATACCTCAAAGTAAAGTATTAAAAGTTAAAAGTTTTTATTATACATTTTTTTTTTTTCATTTCAAAGTTATACAATTTTTTTTAAAAGTATTATAATGTAAATCTAGGTAAAAGGCTAGAAATCAAATATTTAAAGTTGGTTCGAGGAGGTAGAGTAGTTCCAACATATCTTTTTTCAATGAATTTACTTTCTAAAATTAAAACCGTTCAGCAACTCTCACCAGCACGGAGATTCCGTTTAAGATTTTCACAATATTTTCTTTATATAATTGACATTCTTACTCAACAAATTTTATTTACCACACTGACTGTGGTGAATAAATGTTTAGGCCCATTTTAGTCCCAGTGTTAAAGCTGTGGTACTTCAAATATTGGAGTTATATCATTTATTACGAATCAGTTATGACGATGAGGTGTTAATAATTTTGTCAGCGAAGATTCAGTCCAAAATGTTCCTTGCTAAGTAAAATTAAAGTATGTGACCATCCGTGAGAAAACCTACCTAGTGTTCGAACATTTTGAAATTTCCTGACATACTGTACGTGATTCTATACATACTTTCAAGTACCTGAAACCGTCTTTAAATCGGCTATGTTGATTGTTGTTGTTCCTTGTCCATTCTAGACAGTGTTTCAAAACATTAAACGCGTTTTTCTCGAAACCACTTTTTTTTTTAAATTGGTGGGCAAGATAACTCAAAAAGTTCTCAACCGATTCTTATGAAATTTGCCACACGTCTTCTCTATAGTATTAGCTTCTAGTTGAACTCCAAAAATGCCAAACAAATGACCATTTTTGACCCTAAAAACCATCGAAAATAAAGTGAAAATCGGACAATTTTTTGACTTTTTTGTTTTCTTATTAGTTCAACTAGAACAGCGGTTCCCAACCTTTTTGATGCTATACCCATAAAGCGGATTAGATATTAGCAAATACCACCAATCAATGTTTTTTTCAATTTCTAAATAAATCAATCCATATCGTAAGTCGCACTCCAAGTTCAATCGATTCCTTTATGTTTTCATTGTCGCCATTGTTGAAAATCCACTTTCACACTTGTAAGTTGTGGCAAATGAGATCAGTATTTTCAAGGCTTTTTACGATAATAATGGACAATCGCCACCAAAAGTTAATATAACAGTGCAAATTTCTTGAAATATAAGGAATTTGTGTGCCCAAGTTCAGATTTAGTAAATAATGAGTTACATATTATTTTATGCCCACAAGCTCTCATAAAATGCGTGCAGATAGAGACAGAGACAACATTGCTTGCCACCAATCTCTCGTCAGAATGTTGCTAATTGTGAGTTTTCGAAATCTATTTTTAGTGTGTTGTCTTCGCGAAGTCCAATGATTTGTGCTTTGGCTTCAATTTCAGTGTATGGAAGAATACATCCACTAAAAAGGGTCTTAGCACCCAATCATTCACTTGGCGATTTTCCAAATGAGAAAAATATTTGCTAAAAGAATGTACTACTGATGACAAATGATAAAAGCTTAGGTTAAACGTATTTATTTCCCCGAAGAAATCCGAAAGATATACCATTTTGGAAATAAATACAATACTCGTTATTTTGGCATTTAAGTCATTTTACATGCCATATTTCTTATCCGTTTTTTTCAGTTGCAGAAACAAGGGAAATTCTTCTCGAAGCTCGAGCATTCGTTGCAACCTTGCCCCGTGATAACCAACGTACTTCTGTATGGAGTAACAACAAATCGAATTTGCTTCCAAGAGATGGGTTTTCTGTTAACGTTGTTAGAGTTTTCACGGAATATTGACAAAAATATTTAAAATTTGATTGATTTGATAAAGATGATTTTGATAATAATATTGTTTTGTGACTGAACGATAATCCAATCGTTGTCTTTGTCGTTACCCCTCAGAAAATCCAATTTTACCCCTTTGGGGGTAATTACCCCCAGGTTGGGAATCGCTGAACTAGAAGATACATGTTTTATGAACACGTTCAAACCAAAGTTTTTGATTTCAGATCGCTCTAACAGAAGCTAAAAATCCCGCCGATTGATGCCTTTCCCCGCGAGGGTCTCAGAAGATTAGTTACTACGGCGGCCATTTTGAAATAAAAATAATAAAAATCTGATTCTTGTATTTTATTATATAATGAATAAACATACTGAATTTAAAAACGATTAATTTATTCCATACCTCTGAAAATAATAAACCTCTGACAAACGGTCAAAATTCAGGCGGATACATGTATCGCCCCCCTAAATGATGATATTTGATTTCTATCACAGTCAACGGAAGATATAGAAAAGAAATTACGTCTACTTGCAAAGTATGCTTTACAAGCTGAACTTAAGATAAACAGTAGAAGGAAAAAACTTCTTCGAATTGGCACAACAACACCATATCTTCTCGCCATTAACGGCTCAGAAATAAATTAAGTAGAGGGTTTCCAACATCTCGGAAGCTACAGTACAAGAGATGGTGGAGCCGATGCAGATGTGCAAACAAGAATTAAAAAGATTTTATTATGTTCATATTATGCTGAACAACCTAACCTCTGACGAATTTACTATATGGCTGCGAAATACTATGGCCTGGCCTTCTAGTATTCGTTAATAGATAAGTCTCGTTTGAGAAGTATTTGACAAATATTTTACCCGTTCGTTGTTCCCAATGAAAATCATAGAATTCGTTGGAAAACTATTAGTTGTCCAAATTAAGAGACGGAAGTGGATTTGGATTGGTCACACTCTGTAACGACCGATGACAAACATAGCCAGAGTGGTACTCGATTAGAACCCGCAAAGCTGTCGTAGAAGAGGACAACCCAAAACCACATGGCGCCGAACTGTCGTTGAAGAAGCCAAAGTAAAAGGAAAGTCGTTGAGCGAGGTGTCGCTTTCGCACAATAAACGATTAAGGTGGTGGCTCCTTGTTGATACCCTTTGTTCCTACGCGAAATGGCGAGACGAGATGATGATGATGTTATTACGAAGATTAATAGGCGACCATTACTACTTGACACTACTTTTTTCCACCTTTTTGGCAGCATATGAATTCCACGTCAGAAAAACGACACGTCTATCCAGAAATCGATCCATTTTTTGATAGTTTTTTTTGGTAATCGGAAGGAGCAATGAGCAATGTCTGGTGAATACAGCGGGTGGGGTGGGACTTCCCATTTGCGCATTTCCAAGTAGTTTTTGACCGATGTTGTAACATGTGGCAAATCGTTGTGATGCTGCATAATCACATTGTTTTTTCTCTGCTCGTATTCCGGCCGTTTTTCCTTCAATGCTCGCCTCAAACGCATCAATTGTAGTCGGTAGAGTTCTCCCGTGATAGTTTCGTTGGCTTTGAGTAGCCCATATACACTACACCCAGGTGTTCAAAACAAATACAGAACATAAGCTTCGAACCATGGATATTCGGCTTTGCCGTCGATGTTGATTCATGGCCGGGATTATTTCACGATTTTCAACGCTTCGGGTTACCATAATGTATCCACATTTTATCGTCAGTCGTGATATGATCCAAAAAATCGCTCCTTTTCGGCCGTTGGAACAGCTGTTGATTCGTGTGAAATGCGTGCGCCGTTGTCTGTTGAACAATGAAGTTGGCTGTGCATTGCCCGACGTGAAAACACTAATCTGTAGGGAAACAGCTAGAACTTATTCAAGTCCCTAATATATACTTTGTACCACAGGTAATATAATATGTGTATAATCTCACTACAAGCCTCTAAAATGTGTACTTTTCATACAATACAATATACTGTAGAACCCCGGTATACGACATTAATTCGTTTCTAATGTTCCGTCGATATTCGTAAAATAAGACATTATCTCGTCTTCTCAAACTATGAAATGTCGTACGAAAATACGGTTACGTCGATTGAAAATATGGTCGTGTACCGAATATTGCGTCGTATACCGAGCAAAATATTCTCAGCCAAAAAGGTCGTATACCGAGTTTGTCGTGTACCGGGGTGGTCGTATACCGGGGTTCCACTGTACTTAGATTTATAGATTTAAGTTTTAAACTCGTCGACTGATAAGAATTACAAATAAAATGCAAATATACATTTGACTTCTACAAGAAATTCTTTCAGAAAAAAAAAGAAACACATGTAACTATGAAACCTACCTCTGATAATATCAAATTACATACAAAATAGACGGTACATTTACTAAATATGGGAACATTTTTAGATGTTAGAATTCGTTATTTTTCTTATCGCAATATGTTACCAAAACATTGAAAATAAAAAACTGGAATTATACGTGTGTACATAATCGTCTTATAACGATAACAAGTAGATTTTCGTAAGATTAACTTCACCTATTTTTGTTAAGATGTTATGTATGCATAGGTTAGTTCCTTTTTAAACAGTCATTAAAAAAAATGAAATAATATAAATGATTTTGATATTCTGATATTATATTCATTTTATATTTTAAAATATTCTAAGGTTGCCAATGAAAATTTGAATGCACATCAGGGAAGCACATGTTGGGTTTAAGAACGGCGATTCTATTCAAGAAATTCTCTCTTTTTATTCAAGAAATTCTGCAAAAACTATCAACATAAAATATACAAATATCGTTATATCTGAATCGTTATATATTATACATAGCTGAAATGTCGAAATTATACATATAACTATTCCTCTAAAGTTGGATGGAATTTGGCAACCCGAAAAACCAAAACCTCTATGCATAATGTACGTATACAGCGATATTATTATGATAAAACCGTTGAAAAGTTAGACGAAGTGTTAAGTGGATTAGCGAGTTTTTTCCACTAAATTTTAAATTGAAATTATACAGTATACATGGGTAACCACATTTCTCTATCTACCTATATACTACTTCAAAACGTTTTGTAAACATTTGAAGATTTCCTTTATTTATTTACAAATTTATTAATAAGAAAAAATATATTTCGGTATATAGTTGTCGGGTAATCGTTTTAGCTATATATTTTTATCCATGTTAAAGAGAGGAAAATCGACTAAAACAAGAAAGTTATCTATTAACCATAACTAATACAGTATTTAAATCTGCAATTCATGAACGTAAATATTCTTTTATATGAAAATGTAATTTTATTAATCAAAATATGTTTAGTATTTTTTCTCGTATACATATATTTTCTTGTGTATATTTTCTTATTAATTACGTTATATACATACTAACTATTTATCTTAAATATATCTTAGGAACATTCAAACGAATAAAAAAGTCAATGCAATGGAAATTATTCCAAATAGAATGTATAATTAACGTTTACTGAATGGCCATACAGTGGCACGCAACAATAATTTAGAAATTAAATATACAAGTAGTACTTAGGAATTATACGTTATGGCTTTAAATTAATATCACTTTACGTAGGTCTGTTTTTTTTATTACCGTAGGTACTTTGTTATATTATAGTCGATATTTTTATTATATATATGATCCCTTAATAATAGTAAAAAGATGACTAAATTCCGTTAGATGAATAATTTGATTAATAAATAAGCCAATCTTGAGCTTGTATTGAAGAGGTCATGTGCAAAAGCCGTCTCTATTCCACTTCAAATAGAAAATGTAAAATTAATGGATTATCTCCTTAGCTTTAACAATATAACCCATCTTCATTTGCTATTAGTCCACACTATTAAGTTTATTTTTATATTCTATAATGCCTTCGCTCAACTCAACTACTAGTCTACAAAAATGAAATGAACGGCTTTTACACTTGACCGTTTCAATTGTTTTAATTATTATCTGGATGTGGTTTTTCATTAAAGGAATGAATTAAATGATGGTCAGGGGTCACGCTAACCAAACGGTCAACCCAACTAAGCCTCAATTAGAAATAAGTCAAAGAACAATGAGTAATATCAAAAAGAGTACAGACAAGATTTTTCTATAGAAATTTCTCCGTTTTTCCTACACTGATTGAATTAACTGGCCGACCATATTATAGAAAAATCTCTATACTCAGTAATAGTTCAGACCCTACTTTTGATATATTTTATAAAAGGTTAATAACCTTTAAATAAGACTTAATATGACTATCGGTAAAGCTACTCGTAGTTTGATATATCACTATATGCCATATACATATAATATATTTATTTTAATAACATACATTTAAATATAAAAAATTTGTCAAGAAAAGTAAATAAATACTAAAATTAAAATTCAAAAATATAAATTTTTATATTTATATTATTTAATATAGAATCCGCTCATCTTGGATTCGTCGGTTTTAATTTACTGGCTATCGTTATTTAACCAATTAGAACTATTCTTTGATAAGATTTATATAGAAAATCAGTTAAAGAAAAAAATATGCTTGCGTTTCTTGTGATTGGAGAATCACTTAAAAAAATGTACATTATTATCTCCTCGTGTTTTTTAAAGGATCGTTTTCATTCTACCCCTAATAGTTCAATAATATTTTAGAATGTTAGAAAAAGGGTAAAAGGAAGAAATGTTGGGAATTTGAAACCCGTTTTTATCGAAGCATTGTTGTAAAATCCCTCTCGAAAATTGTCCAATAGTTGTACGGCTTCATGGATTTACTTCAAAATTAATCTAATACTTCAACCTCGATTCTTAATGATTCGTAACCTCAGACATTATGTAATTTGTTTTTATGCAAGAAAACGAAATTTTCATTCTATTTGGTCGCCATGTCCCTAAATAATGATGATTTTTTCAATTAAGTTGGAATTGATTATGATTGGTCAGAAATTGTATTATTTATAGACGTCGATTTTTATATTCGGAGGGTTATATTGTATTATATCTATCGGAATCGATTGGTTGTCGATATTTTATCGAGGGTATCGTAAATATTTTTTGATAGGGAAATCTTCAGATTGAATGTGCATTGAAAACAATTTCTGTTCAGAGAACCCCGAAATACATCGAACCTCCGGATTAACTGGGAAGTTACCTGGATATATTTCAATATTCTTTTGGGTTAAATTATAAGGGTTTTTAATGAATTTTTTTTTGGTACGTTATCTTTAGAAGTGGGTAGAAACCTTCTTTACAAAAGCCCAAATTTTTCCAGATTTTCATTGTTATTGTAGGCGTTATATTTTACGGGAAAATTCGGAGGGAATACTATAGTTATCGGAAAATTTAATTTACGAAATTACTTATAAAGAATAAAATAATATATTTTTCATACTATATTCCATTATCCAGAAACAATAAATTAAGTCAAATTTACCTAACTTTTCTAAATAAAATTTTTAAATCAAAATTGATGTAACGATTAGCAAATATTTCGGAATATAATCAATTTTCCGTTCGCAAATAACTTTTTGTCCCAAATCAATGAAATCAATCTTTAATTTAGCTCAACTGCTATCAAGTAAAAATTGGTGCAGCCAAATTGGGCTAAATTAAAAACTGTTTTTAAATATTTATTAAATCAAACATTTATTAAATAAAAGACAATAAAATAAATAAAATAAAGGAAGTATTTTTATTTATGCATTTTATTTTAATTTACTAAATAATAAATATCGATGCTGTTTTATTGTAATTTTGAATCTTGACAACCCCTCCTCCAACCATACTCAGATTGGTTCTCGCTCCAGCAACTCGTCATGTTCTTAACATAGCTGTGGAAATTATGTATTTAAGTTACTGGATTTTAAAGGCTCATTTATAGATTGCTCTAATTCTTTGTCCTGCCTAGGGATTTCCTATTAAAAAGCCTTTGATTGCAAAGCAGTGTAGTAATTGATATCCTATGATAGGGTCTCGTTCTAATACCATATACGTGTGTTAAATTAGATAATTTGATAGACTCTAGCGTTGTATTTACGGCAGATACTTTTTTTTAAATTTATCTCAAATAATCCCTATAATTAATATAATCAAATTACCGGACATTTAATTTAAATCTACCGATCAATTTCGGAGATAAAATTATTTAAAGCAATACGAATGAAAAAATGAATTAACATGTAATGGGACTGAGGTTCATCCATCATTTAACCTCTAAGTGGATATGACTTCGACCAACCTAAAATTTGGCGTGAGCAGACCCCCTCCCCCTGCCCCTTATCTATATTTGGTAAATGGCGAAATTCAAGTAAGGATATCTCGGATGTACCACTGAATAAAGTATAATACCAAAACTCTCTTAAGGATTTTTCTTCAAATTCCTTTGACCTAATAGAAGACAAGCAAACACCGATTTAAACGCTCTCAAATAAAATCTAAGTTGCCTAGTACTTTAAAAAAAAAATGTCGATCAAAGGAGCAAGAAAATTAATTGAAGAAATTCGTAACTAACTCCCTCCGAATATTTTTTTTATCTAAAATCGTGAAATTGGCTTTTAGTTTCGATCATGAACTACTCAGAAAAATTAAAATCAGCCAAATCGAGCTAATTTTTCCATTTTCCGTTATTATAGTAAAATTTATACTTGGGGTTATTCTTCTGCCGTATGACAGTATAGTATTAACCTAAACTGAGTCATAATCTTACCTAAAATGTCATAAGCTGATATTCATTAAGAAGGCAAAATGGCGGAAAAAAAGTGATGCCAATTTGGCATAGAAAATTTCCAGTCAGTGGGTTAAAACACAGTCTGATTATTTCAAAATTGTGTGCAAAAAGTAAGGTCGCCAAATTGTTATCTATAATCTATAACCAAAGATTAGAATATTCTAAGTTACATGATTATGTATGCGTTGATACTTTAATTAAGTTTGATTATATTTGACTATTTTCTTCATTTTTCCAGGGTAAATGTGACAATACTGCTTTCTTATTGTGAAACAAAATAAGAGGAAATACACGAGAAAACCAAAATGCCATCCTGCATTCAGACTCCGTTCAAGATTTTTACAATTTTTAATTCAACAAGAATTACATTCATCAAAAGCAAAAACTCTATTACCGATAGTAAAATTATAGCACCATTCAAAAAATAGATTTTTATAACCCATTTCGATGTATTAAAAATTCGGCAGTAATTTTTTTCCGGACATCTCATTGGTTGAAAATTGTCCCTGTTAATCACCGAAGATCGATCTGTAAAAATTAAACCTGCTGAATTTTAATTTTGGTCATACCGGCAAATAGGCAAAATTGTATGCAATGCAAATGCCAAATGTAAAATTATAAATATTTGTGGAAGAAATTTTTCGCATAGAGACGAGCCATTAACATATGTATTTTCTCAAAAAGCCGGACAAATTTTTTGAGGTTATAATATTGAAAAGAAAATAAATATTAACAAAACTAATTATTTAATGTTCCCTTTATAGCTAAGTGCATACGAGGGGTTAAAAGTGAAACATAATTTATAGAAATATAGAGACTATAACGTTTCTCTTTATCAGCTGATTTTCTGCTGACTAAAACATTTATTCACCACAGTGGTAACCGAAAATGTTGAGAAAAAAAATGTCAATATATATAGAAAATATTGTAGAAATCTTGAACGGAATCGGTATGCTGAAGTTGAATCATCAGCACGTTTTCCCGAAATATTAATTGTAAATTTTTCGTGTTTAGAAAAACATATTGTATCCTTAATGATACCTTATTAATCCTTCATAACACTTAATTATTCCTTTGAAATGATGAAGGGAAAGGAACACCTAATCCTTTTTTATTCGTTTAATCAATATCCCAAGCATATTTTTATCTGTTACCTTTGAATTTGCCGCTCCATATTCATTTAGTACAATAAAATCATATTATAGTTAACTAAGCTGGGCACGTTCATTAGCTAAAATGTTTGAATTTGGCTAAGATGAAGTAAGTTAAATCAATTCAAATAGTTTTCTTTCATACATACTAAAATATTTAATATGGATTCAAGTTTAAGTGAAATGTTCGGTGTTGATCCAAAAAGCGGAAGAGGAAGAAAGCAGTTATTGAGTTAACCATTTGTTTAAAGAAAGAATCATAGAAAGTGAATATAAGTATTGAATTTGTTTACTTGGTTTTTTTTGGGAGGACTGGGTGTAATTCCTCACCAAAAATGATTCGACATCCCAATAATAATATCTTTTTGCCCAACAATTTTTAATTAGATGATCTAAGGTCAGAGTACGCAATTATAACTAGAATTTATTGCACTTTGAAGCGTAGCCCTGACCTACAAGAAATTAAATGCGTGTATAGTTAGCACAATAGTATATGTATAATTTCATATTTTTCGTTTGGAATAAAAAAAATTAAAAATGTATATTGTCGTTCCCGTGGTAAAATTCACTAATAAGTTAAATTCTGCTTATCACAAGCTAGATTGGCTCGATCATTAATTGAGAAGTCTGAATTTTACTTTATCTAAAAATGTTGGAGACTATATATCAGTGTTACATGTAGAGATTTTTGAGCAAATTTAGGTTAGTTGTAAGACTTATCGTGTCCAGATTACCCTCGATTCAATACATACATACATGTAGGTAAAATATTTGAATTATATTCAGAGATTCATGTACAACACCTATTGCAGATAATTAGCTCTCCACAGCTTCTCCACAATTTCGAGTCTTCATTTACATAATCATTACTATAAATAATAAAATAATCATTTCTCCGTCAGAGGTATTTTTAATATTGAAATGATCGTTTCATAGAAAACCCATCTCAAATCGATAATAAATTGATTTTAGGTCAATTTACCATATGAACTTAGTTCCTACATTCCTTTACAACTCATTGATTCAAGACGGGGAAAACTTGTACCAATAATTATGTATAGCATAGCATGAAAACATATTGTTTGTATATCCATTTAACAGGATAAGAATGCACAGCCCCACATAGCTAAAGTGTCTATTATTGTATAGCTTCTATTTATTTACATCATATCATATAGTGAAACCAGTAATTATTAAAAATTAACAACGACAACTAGGTATACTAATAGTAAGTAATGTGTAGTTTCTATTGCTTACAATATTTGCTTTATTCAGAAATAACATGAGCTCATGTTTTATTAATTAATATGAATAGACTTGGATATTATAAATATTAACTATATAGCATGTACTATATATTTAGGTATAGGTACTTAATGGATATTTCTCTAAATTATAAAGTATAATAATTTCTAAATCTAAAATGTTGAAAGATGACACGGTATATATTAAGTAGATTCTGTGTACGTACGAGTATACTTTAAGTCATAGTTGCATTTAATACGTTTTTATGATGAAAAATAGTTTGTGGGAAGTGTTTGTGTGTAATTGGGTTGTTAAAAAAAATCTCGCTCGATACATACAATGCTCGTATGTGGTTAATTGTTGTATAGAATTCATAGCTAATTTATATCTAAATCTCAAGAAATAATTATCTTCAAAGACAGTTTAATGAGGATCATGCTGGTAGTGTTGAAAATAAAATTTTTTTTTAAATTACCTAATACTTGCGTTTAATTGTGGTAATCATCGTCCCTCTATGCTAGCAATATATATTTTTTCTCTTATGAAAATAAGCCATTTCTAATTTAAAATTGCATCCGGAACCTATAATGTTTTTCTCGTACAAACGTATTCGATAGTACATAAATGGTAATAAAGAATCAACATACAATCTATTACTCCTCTTGGAATTTTTATCCTCTGTAGTGTACATTGTACAAGTTCAGTATTTCTAACTAACCTCCAGCAAATGTAAGAAAAACTTTGTTTAGTTAAAGGCTGAGCCAGATTCTATGGTAAAAATATTTTAATGTTCAAATAGTAGTTAGGTGTATGTATATATACATCGTATATGAATAGAAAATAGATAGTAACACAAAAATAAATAAAAACAGGCTTGGCGAAGGAAAAAAAGCAAATAGACCACATATATTTAAATATACATAAACTTTTCGGTTTTAGCATATGGATGGATGTACGGTACGATGGTACGTACAAATACAGAGTGAGCATTAAAGCTCTTATAATGGTTATATGAAACTTATTCTTATTATAACTAGATCTCAGATATCCATGCTTAATGCAAATATAGTTGAGCTTATAAAGATATTTACGAAAATATATATAATTGCATCCTATCTATACCCGTTGGTGCCTGTATATATATGGATATATATATATATATATATATATATTAGCCATGTACAAAAATATAAACTTATCTATATTTAATTTATACAAAATTACGTATATAGTTATTTAAGGTAATTTTTCATTTTGGCGTGGCTCACATGTCATGTGCAGTATCCTTTTGTGGTATCCTATTCGAAAAACAATCTATCTCTCGTGGAATAACAAGGAGCGTATGTGGAAGAAGGGGTTATTACACACAATATTTTATGTAGATAGAATATTAAGTTTATAGAATTGAGAATCTATTATTGAACGTATTAATGTTTAATTTTAAAATAGGAGTCAATAGGCAATTTTGTTGTTTAAGAAGCAGTAGGGATATGTACAGAACAACAATACCATCGATTAATATAATGAAATCTATATTTAGATATATTTTAAAATGAATTAAATGCATCTGAATGGTTGTTTTGTGTTTTTTTTTTTTATAAAACCGTAAGCTATATATGATATTATATACGTAATGCTAACATATATTTCAATATTTCATAAATATCGTATATTTATACAGTAGATGAGTATGATGAGATAATTCTGAGTCCACAAGGAGAAACCGCTAAGTCGTCTAAAAGTTGTTCATAGCAAAAATGAAATTATCTGCACAAATAGAACCAAATTGAATATTATAATTTAACCCGATTGTAAAAATTCCAAAAAAAATTTATAAAATTCTGTTTTTATAATGTTAAGATATTCTTAAAATGTCTATAACATTTTCCGGATAATAATATGGTTCTTGCCCTCTTAAAAAAAATCAACTTAAGTTGTGTTTACCTAGTTGGAACAGATTTACTGATATACAGAAAAATACGTATATGCAATTCATATCAGTTTTACGTACAGAAAAATGATTACATGTAATGTAAATTGCATGTTATCCCATAATATAAATACAAACATTACTTTGAAAATTGTGCCAGTGCACTGAATTGTTTCCATCTACTAAATTTGCAATCTGTCATTGCTGTATATTATATTGCTAATTACACCATATGATATTACTTTATATATTACGAATAATTGTAGCTTGTACAAGTTCAACCCACATACGCATAACGGACTAGACTCTATATTTTGCAAAATGTTTAATTTACAACAGAATAATATAGCCCCGAAGTTCAATAGATTGAACATTGACACATATATTAGAATTTAAAAGCTAATATAAATATGTAGGTATAGTAAATATACATAATTTAAATGGGATAGGAAGATTGATTTATAACTATATATAGGAAGATTATATAACTATACAGAGTTCATATTATCACTTTTAAATCGATACGATTAGAGTAGAATATAAATTCAATTTAATTGAAATTTACTGTGAGTTATATTCAATTCAAATTTAATGTTTATACTGTAATTTAACATGTTCTTCGAATATCCCGTGTCAGCACCTGCTGAGAATATATTCGCAATGATAACATTATTAACCTTTAATAGCATTTTCCACTTCAAATTAAAAGCCATAATATAGCTCCAGTAATATTGATATTTAAATTATTCTTAAATTTTGAGTCTTTAGTAGTGATTGAATTTACATATCGTTACACTGCAAAAGTAGTTCTAATCATAGTTAGGAACGAAGGTTCTGATAAAATAATATGCGGTCCTTATAATCATCTGAACAGTAGTTAAGGTAAGTTTAGTAGTTTAAACCAAACTCCCAAATTATAAATAAATAATAAATTTTCAATTAAACATCATTAATTTCACTCCATATTTTTGATTTGATTAAAGACAGAATCGCAAGATATCTCCCAAATGATAAACATTTTATTATAATTAATTCCAAATTAATATCGCTAACGTACGTAGTACATATACTATTTCTTTTTGAATCCAAATAGAATAGGCACAACCATTAGACGCATTAATAAGACGCAGCCCAAAGAATAACCCTTAATATTAGTCAATTAAGTTCAATGAACTTTCTCAGTATCCTATGGGTTTCTGCCTCCTCTCGTAATTTCGAAAGATTATATAATAAACGTCTACCAAATAACCATTTTATTATTGCATGCTCATTTATACTGAAATTTACGGTTATTTAATCATTTGTTATAATTTCATTATTATAATAATTATGGCTATTATAGAATTATATTTAATTAGTTATTTATACAAGTATAGCACGAAAATTAGTATCTATTATTGTTAATAATATATTTATAATAGCACATGATTTCTCTCATGATTTAATTTAATTATATTGTCATTGTTTTTTTTTTTGAGATATTGTAGAAAAATTACGTCCTACTGTGTTACAATTAATACAATTACATATGAAGACAACAGGGGAAAAACAAGGAATGTCACAAAAAATCGAAAATTGAGTTTAGATCGCCATTAAGTGGAAAAATGTCTGTACTTTATTATAAAAACATCTACTCGGAATTGATATTTTGAGACATTCCTTGTTTTTCCCCTGTGGTCTTCATATACCAGCATATAAAATGAAATATATAAAGTTGAATATGTATGTAGTTATACTGTTTTACCAGTTTTAAGAATTTTATATTCGGTAAGGTCCGCTACAGTATTTTCATTCATGAAAATATTCATCAAGTTATGTAATGTAGCCATTCATAAAGAAATTTTATTATTAAATGACAATATTATTCTTAAAACTATTGTATAAAAAATTATAACAATAAAAATGGTTGTTTAGATTAATTTAAATGCAATTACTTTAATTGAACAGATCAATTGTCTCTGCCATTCGTATATAATTTACTAAAATCTTGAAATTATTTAAAAATCTTTAATCGTCCTATTGCATATTTATTGTACAAGAATGCATTTTATTAATTCAATAATTATAATTAGTTATGATTCTGCGCAGGATATTTTCGGTAATTTGGATGGCCTGGACTGATTAGTTATATTCTTTTGTCCATTCGTATACTACGCCTTTGGACCAGATTCAATTGAAATCATGCCAATTTTTGATATTTACATATGTAACATATAGGTATAAATTTGCAGTACAATATATTATTTGTCTCATACCACTGGTAATTCCTTGGGCCCGTAAAATTGTCATACAAACATACAACTGAAATGAATCATAAATACTAAACCATTGAAAATTTCCATGTTTACCGATATCAACTATTCCGTGTTACGAAATTTATATTGATAGCAATAATAACATTTGGATATAGTATATACAGTGGCGTGCGGTCAAAATCACCATGAGACGGACACAAATGTCCGTTGGTTATTTGAACATTTCAAATTTATAATTTAGATAAGCAGCGGACCAGCAGATGATACGAAAAAAAAAAACAGCAGGATCAAGGGGCACATCCCGACTTATATAAGTTAAAATCCCCTTAAAATTTTACTTGAAAAATATTCAATGAATTCCGTTTGAAATTTGCCTAAGAATTTTTACGGACATTTCTTGTTTTTATTCTGGAAGAGTTTTTAATGAACATTTTTTTTTAAAAAATCAGTTTTGAAATAATGAATTTTTTTTTAATTTCAACATTTTTCTATCACTTTATTGGGAAACGTTATTTTCTGGTTAGAACATGATAGTGATAGATGTACTGTTTAGCAGAGAAGGAGTGCACCTATCGGCAAGAAATTAAAGCTAAATGTTTGTTGTTAAATAATGAAAATTATATATCCGATGTGCCCCCCATTTGGGGGGGTAAACCACCCCTAAACGTAATTAACGTTTACCTCTTTTCAATATAACTGACCGAATTATCATCCGATTTTAACGAAATAAATTTTTAATTTTATTGGTTTTAAATCTCTAGTTGACCATTTTTTTGGTTTTCTCCTAAACGCAAATTTAGGGGTGACCTACCCCCCAAAGTGAGATACCTGTTTCTTGCAGGTAAAATGGTTGAAGATGGCGTCCGATGTTAACGTGATGTATGGAGAAGTTGTTCGTTGGGTCAAGCTGATCGTAGGAAAAATGTTGAAAAAAATCGCCGCCTACCAATATTTGGCGCCGATCGTAAAAATAAGTTTTTTTCAACAAATAAATACTAAATGGCATCCGATGTGATTATTCTCACTGGTGTATTCGAAGTGGAGATGGGAAAATTGTCGCCGTCTACCGATAGATGGCGCTGATCGTCCAAAATTTTTTTCCCCAGATTAAACACGGTAGGTGGCCGTTTTTTTGCCGTTCTCGAGAATTCCCGAGAATGGTAGGAAAAAGGATTTTAATATTAAAAATTAAACAAAAAATCAGTCTTTCAATTCACTGTGTGAATATGACATGTGACTGTCTTTTCTATTTTATGTTCTTTTATTTCGTAAAGAAATGTTTCAAGAAACATAATCGATCAATCGAGTTCTTTTTATGACCAAAAACTGAAAAATTCCTTTCATATAATTTAACACTGTTCCTAAATTATTAACATTTCTTGTTAAATTTCCTGTTGCTGTTTATAGAGATTAAATTCGGTGCCGGTCTTAACCTTCTTGGCGCCCTCGGGCAGAGTACTTCTGGGCGCCCCTATTGAATTGAAAATGTGACTGTTACTAAACAAAAATTCGGCTTCGGCTCCAGCGCCCCAACCAGCCTGGCGCCCTCGGGCGGTGCCCGACCTCGCACCGCCCAAAGGTCGGCGCTGATTAAATTCTTTTGTTAACGTCAAAATATTATTTATATTATTCGCTCTATCAACGGGTTGAGATTTTATTTAAGAAGCTTCAATAGAATCTCCTAATTGTTTGCCTAGAATTTTTGTGTCATTTTTAGCGTTGGAATTTACAATTTCAACGTCGGAATGTGAGTCGGAACTCAATTGATAGTCGTAGATTTCTATGTCAGTAATATCATTCTTATTATATTTTAGCAAGTTTAATAAATTATATCTGGTTTCGATATAGAGTTTCAATAATAAAATTCACCATCTCTGTTCCGTAAATCTTGGAGAAATTTTATTAATGAAACCAATGACTTTTCTCAGCTTTTCGATATTTGACTTTTCAATTTATCCAGCAGTTTTTTCGTGATATCAATAAGAAATTTCTACTTGTTCAATTCTCGAATTTCTCGAGAAATCGACAATAGATTTCTCGTGAATCAAGAAAAGTATATTGGTCGAGAATTTCCGGGAAATCGAGAAAAAGAATTCCCGAGAATCATCTCTAAAAGTACATCCTATAAAAATACACAGTATGTGGGATTGAGTGTCAGACAATTGAACTTTGTCAAGAATTTCGCTTCGGTTACATGAGATCAAAAATGTTGCGCACACTATTGGCCATCCAGTGATGTGCAGTTATTGCAATTAGCGTAGCAATCGATCGGCGTTGGAATTTTTCCCCTAGCCCTCTTAATAAATAGTCGATTTTTTCAACAAAAAGTTAGTCAAACCCTCGTAAACGGGACATTTTTGCTTTTGATCGCCAATTGTCGAAAATTTTGTTCAAAAGCAAAAAAGTTTTGTTCTATATGAAAGTTGCGTACATAGTTGCTCCACAATACACAATAAATACCTATCGATTGATACTAAGTACTTGGAGGTGTTCATACAAAAAAATTACAAAGAAATAAATTCAAATTTAAAATTTTTTTGTCGCCGATTTTTCAGTGCATTTTTCAATTTTCTATACGAATTTATAGGACCAATGCAAATAATATGAAAATGATATAATCTATAGGAAACCTGTACAATAAGGATTGGCCGACCGAAAATGAGTAGGGCAATGTTGCTCGGTATGTTAAGGAAGATGCGTCAAAAATCAGTGTTGCTAACCAATCAATAGTGTTGTGAAAAAGTAAGGGTAAACTACTCCCCGGATTGAAATACATATATGTTTCTTGCCCTAAAAGTGTGAAGTTTACCTGGTTATTTTTAAGCTTTCGTGTTTCCTTCGATTAGATTACAGTGCAACCATTCCTCATCAAATTAAAATTATCCCGATTGGTTTCTTCATTTGGAAGTTATGTGTTCTTAAAGATACAAAAACATAATTTTTTATGAAAGCGGTTTAAGCGCAAGTTTTGTGAATACTGTAGAATGTAGACAGACTTTTTTAACAATTATTTTTTTAACTGCTATTATACTTTTTATTTCTTTTTCAACTGCTTCCTCCCCCTTAATTCAAATTAATTATCTTGAAATTCGAGATTAAAGTCTCAGGCTTTTTCTTTTAGATATTTATAAAATAAATAGTATAATCATCTAAAAAACTATGTGCTAATGAAACTATAGAATTGTTCAGCTTTATACAGTCAGAAACATTCAGTTGTATACGGCTATCTTTTTTTAATAAAATGATA
>JANTOP010075771.1:0-21230 GCA_027564815.1 Symmerus nobilis | reverse complement strand
AGTATTTACAGACTTACAGCTGGGTATCTCGAATTCCGAGATTCTTACCTAATTTAAGCTTAAATGACTGGTCTATAGGACTTATTTTTAATTAATAAAATTACATTAAAATAAAATTATATAATTTCGATTTTTGCTGCTTTTCCCTATAGAGAAGAGGTTTTAGTTTTAAGTATTATTCCTGATTTTGGTCTTTTTCTAATAAAAATATCCTAGAAGGACATAATATAAATACCAATATTACCATACCATGTATTAATGGCGACAGATTGAGCTGACCAAGTAGTGCAATTAATAATTATATAACCTGGGCCTGGATATTATTTAGGACCTGAAATATTATAATTTTAGTGAATGAAAGTAAATATTTACTGGGACATGCGAAATACTAATTTCAAATAGTATTTAGATTGCGGAATCCAAGATGCATAGGTAGGTGTCTATAGTGCGAAAATTGCATGGTTGGAGGGCATATAAAAAAATCGCACACATCGTTTGATATCTTCCAATGTGGTTTTCGCTATTAAAATATTGTGTACTTACCATTCAAAGTGAAAGGAGAGTAAAATTATTATGTGAATATATTTGATCTGTCGTTTTTATTTGCAATGAATTAAGTTTGTAAACTATGCAAAAAAATTGTATGAATAAGAGAAGAAATTATAAGTAATCGTATATATATATCGAAAATACCTTTAAGCGGATTGATATTACTTCTAGACATGGAAATTATAGGCGAAATTCTTGGATTTTCCATTACAAATTGATGGTTACTGAAGAAAAGAATTTTAAAGTCTATAGTATTGAGAGGAATGAAACAATTAGATCAACAGGACAAATGATTGATTGATCATTGATTTAAGGACAATTCATCGAGAATTTTTTAGTATATTTTATCATTTTCTTACATTTATTCAATTTAATAAATGAACTAATAAATTATATGTAATTGTACGTAAGATCTTTTATGAAATGTGCGTATTGGGAGACTTTCTTAGGTAGTGAGCATCAAATATGAGAAAGATGTTATTCGGGTAAAATTTAACAATTTTTTATTAGAGATTTTGTGAAATTTATAGAATTTAAATCTGAATAAACTGAAAATCGGAAAATAAAATTTAAAAAATTCAAATACACTAAATACTGTTTTTACATGAGAGATAAATTCCGGATAAAACCGTGTAAAAAAAGAGATCATGTCTGTCTGCCTGTCATGTCTGTTAACGTCGATAAAACTCCGAAACCCACCCCCGCAGCCCTATGGAGGTTACGTGGTGTAGTAACCCTCCATCTCCCATCCATGAAGAAGGTTTCGGTTTAGAACTGTGGGGGTGGGGTTCGGAGATAATGGGTGTCAAATGTTCCATTTAGATATATTATATATGTTGAATTTAATTACGATGAATTACATTGAAACTCAGACCTTTTCGGTCGTAGCTTCTTCCAGGGAAAAAGGAGCGGCTAGCGAAAAAAATTTACTTCTCAAAGTCATATACAGCGGATCGACTGAGGGGGTCATTGACTTCATCCTCCCCTCCAATACGGCCGCCAGTGACGTTTTCGCCGATGTAGTGTAGATGGTTGGGGGCAGATAACGCGCAGAAGGGTGCATTATGGACAGTCGGTTCTATGGAGTCTTACAGTTTGAAGGTTTGGTCTACATTATGAGTGATGAGGGGATGGGCTATCGATGTGCCATCTGGTAGTAGTGAAACAAACAACTTTTTCCCTGCCTAAATTTCAAAACACTCCATAACTCTGGTTCATCGTGCGATCACCTTACGATGTTTTACGAAGTTGGAGCCATGGTAAACCCGCGCCCATTCATCCTTTCGACAACTTTCTAACCGCGCCACCAATGGGGCTGCCATGCAATTTTTATCAAATGTTTCCCCCCAATTTTTCCACTTTTCGGGAACTCAATTTTTCTCCCAGAAGGAGGCGTCCTAGACGTTCTACGACTTATCTTCGGAAACTAAGTTGGGCCTTCCTCTGCCTATTGGTGATTTTAGTTGTTGCCCGCCTCCCCCCTTCTGCTATGTGTTGTAAGGGTAAAACTTTGTCGACACTTGGCGAAAATATGTATCCATATTACCTCAAAATTGCCTCAAAATGGCGTCCGACGTGAAACTTATGTATGGAGAAGCTGTTCTTTGGGTCGGGCTGGCCCTAGGAAAAATAGTGAAAAAATCGCCGCCTGCCAATAGATGGCGCTGATGGTCGAAAATCAGTTTCCCCGGAAATAAATACTAAATGGGGTCTGACGTCATAGCGACGTATGGGGAAGTTGTTCGTATGGTCGATATGGAGTTGGGAAAATTACCCCCGCCTACCGATAGATGGCGCTGATGGTCGAAAATTTTTTTTTTGCGGATTATGCACGGTGAGTGGTAGCTGATGTCGAGAAAGTACACAAAATTGTCCCTTTTTTCCCTTCTAGCCCCCTTATGGTGTGCCCTAGGTTGGTGGGTAAAGTTGTTGCTAGGGTGGAGGGGGGGGGGGAGGGGTAACCATCTCTTGATCGGAAAAATTTTTTTGTTACATCAAAAATTTTTATTTCACCATAAAATTTCAAAAAATGGTCGCTCTTGCTGATGTTAACGAAAATTTTCCGAACATTGCCGAAGTGCTTTTTCCCTATTAGCTCTCTTATTTAGAGCCCGATTGAAAAGTACCATTCTGGGGACCTATAGGACATGTAAAAATACACATGAGAAAAATATAATATACTTGTATGTAACGCTGCATACAAAAATTGAAATTCTTGCTCAAAAGTATAGTCAAAAGACGTCCGCTATGAAAATGATGTACAAAAAAGTTATTTAGCTTTCAAAAGTGCATCCTACAAAAATATACAGTAGGTGGCGCTGAATGTCAAAAATTGAAAATTGGCAAAAATGTCGCTTCAGTTACGTTGGATTGAAATGTACTACAAATTGTTGCAGACATGATTGCCCCTCCAATTATATGCAACGCGATATGTAGTTTGGTTAACCCTTTGACGTCGACGGAAGAAAATTTTTGTTCGGGAGGGAAAGTGTTAACCGAAAATTTGTTGAAGAGGTTGAAATTTGCATAGAAATCGATTGGCGTTGAAATTTTTTCGCTAGCCCTCTTAATAAAAAAGTCGATTTGTTCATGCAACAGAAAGGTCGACAATTTGCGCGTCAATGGGACATTTTTGCCTTTGATCGTCGATTGCCGAAAATTTTGTTCGGCAACCAAAAAAGTTTTGTTCTATGGAAATTGCGTAGATAGTTGATCTACAAAACAAAATTAAAAAACTTGGCAAAAGTTAACCCTTTCATGCCTTTTGACTGGAAATAGGTCTTTTAGAAAACCGCCTCTAGCGGAGAGGGGGTAGGAAAATTTGTAAGTCTTACATTTTTATTGGATATAGAATGAAAATACCTAACGACTGATACTAAATACATGGGGTGCGTTCATATAAAGTCAAATTAAAAAAAATAAATTAAATTTTCAAATGTTTTTTATGCCGATTTTTATGCAGGCACCTGTGTTTTTGTTAATCAATGACTTAATTGATTGAAATTTCAGTGCTACCAATCTACAAGTAAATGTAAGTAGGGGAATCTTTTGGAAGCGTGTTAGAGTAAAACCGCGTAAAAAAAGACAGCGTAAAAACAGTATTGAATGTAAAAAATGCGAGCAAGCTAATTTATTCGTATGAAAAAAATGTGTATGAAAGTAAATTAGTGATTAAACCGATGCAAAATCAATGCTATTAGGTACTCATTCATTTTGACTTGCAACTACTTAACTTGGAGCATTATTCTAATGTACTGATAATCATTCAGGGAATAATAAATTGAATTAAACGATTACTCTCAGCCAAAAATTTTTAGGGTTGACGATGTCAGAGAATTTCAATATATATTTTGAATAACATAATTAATATAACTTTTGAGTTAATTCAGTGACATATTTGATTCCAATTCATATTATCCAATTTCATTTCTTCTCTCTGCTACAACAATAATTTTTACACGATATTTATAAATTAATTCTGTAATGAAAACAAGGGTACTTATTGAATTGCCAATAATTAACAAGTAAAATGCTGATTGTAAATGTTTCAATGCCAACGATATATCCTCATTATCGTTTCGCTGCTTATCCAATCGTTGACGTTCCTTCGTGCCTTTTTCCCAATACGCTTGCAGTCCCGTCTCTTGTGATGCTCGAATAATTTCATTGAAACGAGCCAAATATGGTGAACCGAATGGGACTGCATATGCCACCACATACGGTACCGGACATTCTCTCATTAAATTATAAATTGGTAAGCCACGACTATAGTGACTTTTATTCTTTGATATTGCATACACGATATGGTATTTATTAGCATAGGCATATTTAACTTCGTGATGATTAATGTGGTTGAAAAATTCCGGAGCTGTAATTCCTTGAACCAGATCGGTCCTTTTTGAAATCGGTATTGCATCAATATCATCGATAAACTGATCGATTAAGTTTATATATCTATTATAGGTTCGAATTTTGTAACCGGCCCGATACAGCTCAAGAATAGTATTTATATCTGTATAGCGGGATGGGGCTACCAAATGACTTGTTAAATTTCCAATATAAGCGCTTGTTATTAGGAAACAATACAATATCCAGAAGAATGCAATAATTTTAAGATATCTTTCTTTCGGTATACGATTAGTCGGTTGATTTATATTCCAAGCAATGAAATTTATGAACTTAAAATTTGGTGGTGCCGTCAAACTAAACAATCGATAGTTAATGTAGATAATAACTAAAGCCGAGATAGTTGATATCCAAACATTCAATTGAAACGATTGAAATATATTATTCATCAATGCACCCGATAGTGATTTTCTAACCAATATACAAATATCGTCTCGACCAATTGTATCGGTCACTTCGACCAAATTTTTAAATTGGCTCAATCGTAAAAATCTGGTATTAAATGAAACGTCAACCGTTCGGTTTACAATTTGAAATAAACTTCCGGTTATTGTCCCATTTTGCATGAACTCACCAATATCTTCACCGTCCGTTGGTGGTAAACGCATCATAGTCGCATTCATTTTATTCACAACATATTCAGTCATGAAACCATCACTACCATTTAACGAGTTATCCGGTTTAATATCTAACCGACTTTCTTCACGAAATAGAGATATTCTCAATGGATATCTATCAATTTTCTTTGTTTTATCTCTGAACATGATCATTCGCTCGAAACTATCAGTCGGCAAACGATAAGACCACTCATTGGTAAATGGTGAATAGGTATAAGAATTGATAGTATCGTTTGCCCAGAACGCTATTAGAACGTTCAATATTTCCAATGTCCAAAATTTTCGAAATATGTCTGATAGCCATTCTCCTACGTAAACTGATCCATCAAACATAATAACTTCATAATAGAGATATTTCTGAGGTATCTTATATTCTGTGAACGATATATTTGTACTCTGATAGGACACAGCTGATAATATATGTAAATTATAGTACGGGAATGGTTTACCGACGCTTGAATTCCATTGACTTTGATCCTCCATTTCGAGATATCTAAATCATGATATTAAAATGAAATTTTAGTAAATTAATAAAGTAAATATTAAGATTAATATATTATGAGCTTATAAGAACCTTATGGAAATTCCCTTCATTAACTCGAAAGCATACTTTCGACAGTCCCAAAGATTAATTTATCAACGTTGAAATATGGCTCATTGTCAGAGAGGTCTATGAGTTTAGAGAGATTAATTATATTTTGATAAAGATATATTTATACGGTGGCTGGCTAATCTTTCTACTAACCTATATTACAAGTTGTTATTGACAACTTTCATTGATATTTTAAGCCACAGATATTTGCTCGGCAATAATAAAATTAAAAATCATGTCGTATTTATCCTTGTTATAAAATTCAATAAGCTTTTATTAATCGATGGAAATCACATAAGACTCCAACTCTTATTTAAGAAATATTTGTTGTAAAGAATGATATTATCTATTATCTAAAACATGATAATACTACCTAACAGCCTCATACTAGAGGGGATATATTAGACCTTGGTGGATTATGTCTGCAGGAGGCTGAAGTTTTACTGACCTTATGTTCATTGAATATGAAAGAGGAGATGGGTCCTGATCCCATCTCAGCTATTGTTATCAAGAACTGTGCTCCTATATTAAAAGACCGTTACCATTTTTATTTAACATGTCTCTTCGATGTGGAAAATTTCCTAATAAATGGAAATGTCCCATATACCGCCAATTCATAAATCGGGTTCACTATCGGATATTTCAAATTATCAATTGATACTACCAATAATAGGTCAAATACGAGTATTCGAATCCGTGATGTGTGATAAACTTAAATTTCATGTTTCGCCGATCATTAACGCGAATCAGCATGGATGTTGTAGTGGAAGATCCACTTTGACTAATCTAGTTGAATATACGCATGATGCGATTCGGGCTATGGAGAATCATGTTATCTATATCTATTTTAGCCAAGTTTTTGACAGAGTTTCTCATGAAATTCTTGTAAAAAAAACTCTATTCATATGGAATTCAATGGAATGGAATTCAATGGAATATTGAATGTTTTGCATGGATGTCGGAAATTGTTAGCAAAAAGGTTGAGAATAGTTGGTAAATTATTCGAAGAAAAGTCTAAAAATGTGTTTTTTTTTATCGGTATACTGATGATCCAAATTTTGTTACTTTTACTTATATTTTCCGACATTTCCCCAAACATTTCCGAAGCGACAAATTTTCCCTTTCTAATTCAAATTCTTGAAGTAATTCAATCATTTCGGAATTTTTACTGGCAATTTCTGAATATTTCTGGAAAATCTCAACGTGAATATTCTCGATTATCTCGACCCATTTCTGACCGAATTTCATGTGACTGATTTCAAATAATTTTCGGAAATAATGAATTTGGGGAAGAAATCGCACCTGGACTGGCATTAAAAAATTGTGCCAGGACTGGTCGATAAAAATTCAGATTCTAGGATTTAGGACTGTCAAAATTTGTCGAAAAAAAAACGAAGTGTAAGGAATGGTCGAAATATTCTTAAGGAATAGAGTTGAACAAAATTATGGGTGCAAGGGTAGGTCGAAGAATCGACTGGTTAAAAAAAAGAACAAGAAATGTGGTCGAAAAGATTCAGGAATGTTTATTAAATTTTCCATTTCCATTAAATTGTTGGAGTTTGACGAAATTTTGTTAAAAGTCAAATTTTCTAAAATACGGAATATTTTCGAATGTTTATTTAAATTCTGGGATTCCGGTTTCAGAAAAATTTTCTAATAATTTGAAGGGCGCAAAAATAGGTAACATGTAGGGTTATTTTTCATCTTGAGGCACACAAACCATGCGCTATGTTGTAATGATATAATAGTAGGGTAGACAGGTGTAAGTAGAATCATGGTGTAAGTAGGATCATTGCGAATATCTGGAAAATGTCTTCGATACTGAATTTTTATAGGTTATTATTATTAAAGTAACTTATCTCTTATGAAAATTTGACAACAGGCGCATGACGCTTACTTTTTAGCAAAATGGCGAATGTGTGTTTTTGACATGCAAAAGTAATTTGTGAGTGTTAACCTTTTTACTTTTTTCATATTAAAAAAAGGATTTTTTTTGTTTTTCTTCTATTAAATGATGTGTCATTAATTGCTTTTTAAGAATCCAAAAGCATTTTTATCAGACATTTCAAAAATATTTGTGGCCAACAGATTTTTGGAAAAAACTACATTTGTTGTAAGCCAATTCAAACCCTTTTTCTAGAAAATTTAATAAGCAAATCCGAAAAGTGTTCTTCTACAAAAAATTAAAGAATATTCAGGCTACAAAATGGTATTACAAGTTTAGAAAAATTCCATTGCATATGGCCGCTAGAGGCCAATATGTTAGAAATGATCATACTTATACCTCTCTATACCCTAGTTTGTTCTAGTAACTTGCGTCATACTTTAACGGATATGCTTAGTTATTTTCTAGGATAACTGGATATTCCAAAATAATGTAGGAAACAAATTGAACATTTAATTCATTCATGAATCAGAATTGTATAGCAATTAGTTTAGCACTTGGAATTTAATTTTAACTTCTAATTTTTTAATTCAATTAATTTGAATACATACAGCCTATCCCGCAAGTCTAGCAATTCGTGTTAATATAGCGCTGCCACATATTCGACAGCATTACGGATAGCCCTTTTGATATTTTTTTAATACAATAATTTTAACATATAGTTAAAAGTAGAACATAGTTAATTAAACGTTTTTGAAAAAAACGATTAACGATTAATTGTTCGTTTTTTGTGTGGATTAATCGATTAATCATTTATAATATTATTTTTGCATATCATGTTCTTAAATTCATTTATTAAAATTTTATTAAGAAACAAAAACATATTGTATTATTAAATTCATATCAATTCATTTCCATTATTTTCATTACGTATACCTACTATTAGATACTAAAACAGGGATGCACACGTAAAATAATTTTAAGGGTAAGGAAACATATTTTGAAATTGTTCCTGGGTTTTATTTTGCTTTTCCATTGTTTTTTAAGCCATAAAATGGAAAAGCAAAAAAATAATTTTTACGATCTATTTTATATTTTCCATATTCCCGTTAAATTCTTATGGTGGCTTTATTATTCAACGTTACAAATCTATTGTTAAAAATTTATTAAACTATTATTGATTTATTTTTATGATCTTCTTGTGGCTATCTCTAATTCCCATGTTAATTTTAATTAATTTCATTTTTATATGGGAGTATGAAATACCCCTATGTGTTAGGCGCTGTGCACCCCTGTACTAAAAGTAATAATTATTTTTTTTCCTTCAGAAGATATGATCGTAATAGGCATAGTTTATCAATTACTTCGTCATTTATTGATGTTCTTAATTTAGTCAAAAATAAACCACCCACGCTAAAATTACTTTCGGCCTCAATTGAAGTCGGAGGCACGCTTAACAAGGAATTGTATACTTTTTTCAACATATTAGTTGCACTTTACTGTGCTCGAACACTATCATTTCCCTTTTTATATATGCTAAAATAAATGTACTTGTAGAGGACACAGCAGACTGGATACCTGTTTTTTTATAAGAAATTCATCAAGCTCTTCCGCTATAGAATGTTTCATTATCTTCCGACATTCAACAGTGTGGCGTTCATTACTTCCCATTTCTATATAAGGCTCGATTATATTTTCAGAATCTATTATAAATTTCTTTGATTGCATAGGCAAGTTCATTTTTTGTGAGGTATTGAAAACTTTACCCAGTTTGAGACCAAGATGCTCGATAGCTGGTAGGATTTTCGAAGTAATGTACAATAACAATCTCTCTAGGTTAACATTTCTCCTATTATTGATTCTTTCTAAAACTGAGTTATAAAATTGTTGTCCGACCACACCAGACTGATTCTGCAATTTGACTAATAAAAATTCAAAAATATTACTTACAATACAAAATCCGATAAAACTGTACTGATATTGTATTGTAATTCCATAAACCTTCTTAGCATTGCCTACATAGAATTCCATCCCGTGCGGACGTCTAATAACAAGGTCAATTCATTTCCTATTTTAGCAATATATGCTCTCTGAAATAGATCGATTTTAACTGGGGATTTCCGAAAATAGAACTAGAATGAACTATAACTAGTATAGTTATAAATACCACAATTTTTCTTAAAGTTAATACGAGAACCGATTAATCGACTGATCTATAAATTAATCGATTAATTGAAAATATGTCTGATTGACAGATTAATCGATTAATCGATTAATCGAACCATGCCCTAGTTAAAGGTATGCCATTTAACATACCACAATTTTCTCATTACGGTAATACGGTTCTTCAAAAAAAAAGTAAACTTAGCCTTGATTTGGACCCTCAAAAGTGATGTCCCACTTACACTGGTCTAGATATTCCTTCAATTTTGACATACGAAGGGTTCACTGCAATACTGCAATGAACTCCCGTCCGTATCTCCAAAATTTCCGAATTGGTTATTTCAGGTAGTCTGAATTTTCCTCCTAAATTAAGAAGAGATTTCTGATTGAATTTTCGAAGATTAAAATCAACATAATAATGCCCTTCATTTAAAACCTCCAGTTTATATTTATTTATAAATAATTAATTATATTTAATTTAATTATAAATAAAAGTTTCTTCTATTGATTTTTCTGGTGCCTTGGTTTTGTATCGCCTAAGCCTTACATTTTTTTCTTCTAAATTATGAAGACTTGAGATGAATTAAAATAAACTGAATCACAACATGATGGCATGTACTTTTACAAAAAAAAAACGTATATAGATATAAAGACAGTTACTAGTAAATAATGAGGTAATCCATGAATACAAAAATTGCTAAGTGCAAAATTACATAATTTCTCACCTGAATATTGTCACAGGTAAATATTTGCATTGATTGTGCAATTTCTTTAAAATAATTGACACGAGTTTTGCTCGTACATTCGAATGATAATGCAAACATAAATGTTTCGGTTGCAACATTTCGCAAAACAATTTCACCACATAATTTGATAGTTCTTCATCGATCGACATTTCACTGATGTTGATTGTATTATATTCATCGTCATATTGGAGTATCCCTAATCCGTTATCAGTCACGTCTTCTACTATCGGAATAAAAATCGCATTAGCTGTTTCAATTTTAATGAATATTAAAATAAATAAATAATATCTGATGGTTTTATTTCCCATATTATTATTTTTTAATATTGATTATTTCTTTTCTTATCAACTCTAATATCTTTAATTATAATTTTAATTTACATATACAAACTAGCCACATGATTTGATTTTATAACTAGTAATTTAATGATAAAAAAATAATCATAAATCTGTGAATAAATTAGTTGTTTTAATCAGTCTTTTTAATATTATTCCATTATAAATATAGACGCCGATTGTTAGGCTGATATTATCATCACATAACACATAATAAAAGAATTGTTTTCTAGTTAAATTAATTCCATTCCCTAAGGGAGAAGATACTATTCACGTGATCAAATTAAGCATATTTTCAATAGTATGTATATTCGCTTATAACTTCACCAGTTAACTAGTTAGTATCTCGTTAATATAAATGATAGTCGGATAATATATTTTTTATTGTGACGTCCTGTTTTTATAATATCAATTATAATGTCCTTGGTCAATTGAATGTATTGTTAAATAGCTGTTTTCATCATTTTTCCATATTTTTCTTATATTATAGTATGTAAATATATTGGCTACTACAAAAGGCTTTTAAGGTCTAATAAAACTAATGAGTTTTTATTAGGCTATTGTTAGAAAAGGATATTTGTTTTGTTTCCTACCGCATGTTCACTTTGTGGATTTGCCTGCTAACATTCTACTTTAACTATGTGATTTGTGTAAAAGTATATGTTTAATATGTAAAATGAATTAAAGTATTAATCAGTAATAATCTTAATTATTTAAATTTAATCGTGATATTAAACGCCGATTAAAACTCCTGTGCTGATGTCCAATGTTTTTACTATATCTACTTAGAAATGACATAAAAGAACTATTAATTTCGTTCCACTTTAGGATATGTATTTTATATGGAGGTCAGAGTAACACGTCAAATGCAACAAATTTGCCAGTAGTAATTACCTTTTACATTTAATTTATTATTAATACATGTACGTACATATTTGTAATAAAAAAAACTACGTTGATAATAATTGTTGGGATGCTATTAGTAGCTAATTTGTCGTACTTATATACATAAATATATGGTTTTTTCAAAATTAAATATAATTAAATAGTTTATGGGAGATTATCGGGTCGGTGCTTTTTTTATAAAATATAGAAAGTAGTGTAATAGCGGAATATAGTGATGTGAGGTGAGTAATGTGTATTGTGACTATGTATGATTTTAAGGATGGCCGCGAATTTCTCAAGGAACTGAACAAATTTTGGTAAAAGCTATAAGAGGCTTGTGACTATATTTTTATTATTCGTCAAGTGGAGAAAAAATATCGAATTACTATTTTTTTCGGACCAAATTCGCATACAATCGGTACGAAAGATACATGGTTTGTTGGACATGTTCCCGAATTTAGGCTGCGGCTTTTTTATATTACCGTCCCAATTGGATTATAATATATTATTACATATATTGATATAAGTATGTACGTACAGTGTACTGTACATATATTTTACATAATTATATATATTTTTTTCACATATTCTTCAAAATTGCACAGTTCTATAGTCTGATAGTGAAATGCTAATTACAATAATTCAAATTAAAAGAAATTAAAAATTAATGTGTTATTAACCTTCTAATATAAATAATTTTAATAATACTATTTTGATATTTTTATTATAAACTTAATAATATTAAAAGTTGTAGTTTTATTTTTAATTTTAATAGCTCATAAACATCTGTTTCATCGTCCATCGTTGTCCTTTCGCGTTTCCATCGTCCCAAATATTACGTACCTAGCCCACCCTAAAATACCCAGACCTACTATGCCTTAACTGATAAGGTAAGAGAATTCAATTCAAGATTCCACGGACGAACCAGGGTACATCTGAAATATCAATAAAATCGTAACTAATTTTCATAGCTGCAAAATGCTTAGTAAAAGGCTAACTGCTAACTTTCTATCCAAATAATTGAACGTTATTGAAATTTAAAATTGTCTGAAAAGATCTTTATTTCCAAAAGCTTATTCAAGGCTTTTAATTAAAATATAATTTTATTCATTATCAAATCTATTTTATCTACTAATAAATAAACATAAAAGACATTGGAAACTTTGGTCAAAAAGCTCCGTCAAAAATTCAAATCCCTACGAAAGCTTTAATGAAATTATCATAAATTCCATATTTCTTGTAACCCCTTTCTTGAAAAACTCATCTATAGGCCTGAAATTTTAAACCAATATATTCTTTCAATGAGCTTTCGAAATTTTTGAAGCATCTTTTTTGGGAAAATTCGAAATATCGTGAAAGAACCAATATTTGAAAAGAAAATATATTTTAAAACGTAAAAAATTTAGTACGAAACTGAGCTTACAATGGATTGAGAAAGCTTTTAACGAAAATTTCATATTTTGTTCAAATTTAATTATTTGAATTAACTCGATTCCAAATGATATAAAATGACATTTTAATTTTAAGCTTTAAATGAGCTTTCGAAACTTTCTAAAGCTTTATTTTGGAAAACGATAAAATTTTTTTAAAGGATCGTTAACTGGATAGAAAATAGATTTGAAATGTAAAAAATTAATTTCAAAACTTAGGCCTTCGTTGCGCTTTTAATAGTTTCGATAAGCTTTCTGGGACATGTATCATTTCAATTTAATGAATCGGATCAAAATTCAATTCCAAATTATATAAAATGACATTTTAATTTTAAGTTTTCGAGATTTTTGAATGTTTTTTTTTTGGAAATTTTGCAGTTTCGTTAAAGGATTGTTGATTATATCTGCAAATTTCCGAACATACGGGCCCCATCTAAAAACTCTGAAAGTACTACCTCAAAAACCAGTGCGTCCGCCAGCGTACATTTTTAACATGATGAATATTAAGTTTAGAGCTTTGGAACCCAAATATATTTCTGGAGGAAGTATCAATCTGTCGGATGGAGTAAATGATTGCTAAACTGAAATAATCGATTTTTTATTTTAAAAAATTAATTTTAAAAAATTTTACTATAAAAATTCTACATTTAATATCTACAATTTTCATATGAAATACCACACAAAAAATCGAATGGGCCGTTTGGGAGTTATCAGCGTTGGAAAAAAACGCAAATTCCGATAATTTTTGGAAATATGCGGCCCATTGGGTATAATTGTAAGTCGGATGGCGAAACAAAAAAAATCCATATCGAATAATTTTCCATATTCAACGAATTCTGAAACTAATCGAAATCGAAAGGGGTGGTTCCGGGTATAGTGATGCAGGGTATTGTGGAATTTTTATATCGGTTTTTATATCTTCCATAATATTTTTTCCAATCCATGCCAATAATCATAAAACATTTCATTCATTTAATATCGTGCTGACAGAAATTTCACTGATATAATTGTGACTGGCAATTGGGTTGGTTCAAAAAGAAAATGTAATTGTTTCGTACAGATTCGGATTCAACTCTTCAAAATTTTTTAAACATTCCTTTAGAGTACTCTTTTCTGGCCATTCATTTCAGAGTTATCTAGAGTTATTTAAGAACACAAGAATAACAGTTTCAAATAATCGTAGTAAAATTTTGAATATTTGAGAAAAATATCTCGTAAATTAGGGGGAGCAGAAAATAATAAAAAGGAACGTATTAATATTTTTAGATTAAGAATCCGAATTTATATAAAAATGAACTTTTTTTTTAACCAACCCAATTTTAGCGATATGGATAATTTGGAGTACGGATCTAAAGTATTTCGAAATGCTATTTAATGATTTTAATAGATAAATAATAATAGACATTAACTGTTAACGTTAAAATTAAATGAAATCAAATCGAATATTAAAAATATGGATTTTTGAATAAAAATGCAGTTGGGTAGTTCAGAGTAGAGGATTGGCCTTATTTATTTTTGTTTCAAATTACTAGATATGAAACACTCAAAATTACCCAATATTATTATATATTATACTTCACATTACCAGCTACAATGATTTTGAAAATTGATTTCAAAATAAAGTAATGCAATTTATTCTATAATAACAAACTTACTGCATTTACAGCCTAATAAGCATTTTACACCACAGAAAATGTTAATTGAACACATTCCACAAGCTGTGCAAAATGTTAGGTTGTTGCGCAATAAGTTAAGATAACTAAAAGATCACAATGTGGCATTAACATAAACGAAATTTGGGGAAAACAGGCAACCCACATTAGAAAAGACTTATCCAGACACAGACTATATTTTTTCATTTTCATCACATTGTCAATTACATGCAACATAAAAGTTCAATTACAAATTCTACCTTAATCCATTTCTTCTTGTTAATCTTTTACTGTTAAGATTACAGATATTTCAGGTATAAATGGGTGCAATAAATATCAATGGATAATAAATATCAAAGGAAAATATTTTAGAAATAATATTTTAACTGAATTGCAGAAAAATAAAAGTGAAGAAATTGTTGAATTTCCATCTCTTGTTAGACTAGCCTAGATTAGACTATTGCTTAATTTGATTTGTTAGTTTTAGTTACCATTATTTTAATATTTTCCGTTGGATACTAATACTAAAAATGTAATACTTACCTTACGAAGTTATGAATATAAAATTTTTTGTATGAACGTCCCGCCAAGTATTTACTATCATCAATCGATAGGTATTCCCATTCTAAAACCTACAAAAATATAATCCTTATGTAATTACCTCTTCCTCACTCCGCTAGATCCGATTTGCTGAAATATATATTTTTAGTCCAAAAGGAATGAAATGGTTAAGTTTCTCGAATTTTCTTAATTTTGTCTTGTGGTTGTCTTCGTAAAATTCAATGGAAGATAACTTTTCTTTCCGCCGAAAAAAATTTTCGGCAATCGCCCATAAAAAGTTAAAATGTCCTGGTCCCGAAATTTTTTTGTTGAAATAATTGAGGTTTTTAGCGTAAAAATTGAGCAAATTTTCAGTTAACACTTTCTCTCCCGAACAGAAATTTCTTCCGTCGCTTTAAATCGATAACATCACTGGACGGGCATTCATGTCCCCAACAACTTTCTCTCTTTCTCTGAGTAGAGTACTTACTTTCTGATCCGACGCAACTGAAGCGAAATTTTTTTCAAAGTTAATGTTTTTTGCGCTCAATGCTACCTACTCCTTATTTTTGTCAGATGCACTTTTGCATGCCAATTAAGTTTACCGTACACCATTTTCATATGGAATACATTTTTACTACACTTCTGAACAAAACTCGAAATTATTAAAGACAGCGCTACCTATCTTATATTTTTCTCACGTGTATTTTGAAATAGGCTATTGTCCTCCAAAACACTACTTTTAGATTTGATTGTAAATGAGGGAGGTAATATTAAAAAACTATAATATTTCGGCAATGTTCGGAATTTTTTCGTTGACATCAGCAAGAGAAGAAATTTTTTCCAATTCACTGATAATATAAAAATTTTTATAACAAAACTTCATTTCCGGTCAGATGGTTGCCTCCCCCCCTTCTCCCTTCCATCCGGACATACATTTTTTTTAAGAGGGCTAAGAGGCGACAAAGTTTAATTTGGGATTTTTTTTCAATATTAGCCACCACCTACCAAAATCCATTTCCAAAATCCCAAAAATTTTTTTTGAACATCAGCGCAATAACGGTAGGCAGCGGCATTTTTCCAACTCCATCCCGACCATATGAACAACTTCCCTATACATAACTTTGACGTCAGATGCCATTTAGTATTTATTTGCGGCTAAAAACTGATTTTTAATATCAGCGTCGTCTATAGGCAGATGGATATTTCTTCAACATTTTTGCTACATCCGGCTCGACTCAACGAATTCATCACGTGAATTTATCGTAACATCGAGGGCGAGGACGCCATCTTGAATCAGTTTACCTTTAAGGAACATTTTATTTTGGGGGGTAGTTGACCCTTAATTTTTCGTTTAGGGGAAAACCAAAAAAACCAAAAAAATAGTCAAATAGAAATTTAAAAACATAAAATTTAAAATCTGTTTTGTTAAAACCGGATGATAATCAGTGTAGGGATTACGACGCGAAATTATGGATAAGAAAATATGGATATGATGACGATGATGATGATTGCAATTTCTTTCATAATCGTCCAATTATGAATTGTGAATTGTTATATAAATAATTATGAAGAATTATGAATTGTTATATAAAGTAGTAGAGAAGAGAAAGAATATATACGAATTAAAATAAACTTTGCTGTTTCTCTGTCAATAATTTTTATTTTTACAATTTCCATATCCATGTGTCGGAAGGTATGGATATAACATTGCAAAAAAAATAAAAATATGGATACAGTAACAAAAAGTTTTATTTTAATTTATATGTATTCGTAACTATTTTGTGTATACATATTAAAATTTAATTTTTCCATTGGCTTTATTTGAATCATCATTCATATAAATCGTCATCATCGTCATTATATTCATATTTTCTTCAATATCCATAATTTCGCATCGTAATCCCTCCGCAGATCAGTAATTCTAATTTCGTTTAGGGGTGGCTAATCCCACAAATGGGGGTTACATGGAAAGTAGGATATGATTATTCAATATAACAGCTATACGTATACGTATTCATTATCTTGCAACTATAAGTTTTAAAATATTTGATATATTCACACCAAAGGAACAGAGTTTAGGAAAATATATCATAGTTTCCATAAGAAAACAGACAAATTCTAAATTTAGTAATTTTCTAAATATTCTAATAGTACTTACCTATATTAATTCAATCCGAATCCCTAAAACAATTCTACTTTAAAAACACTGTTTCAACATGAGATATCGTATACACAGCGCTGCAGCTGAGGATCTAAGAAATAGATAGAGAAAAGGAGATAAGATACACGTTGGAATGTCCTTGTTGGAATAATTGTCTGCGCTGCAATGGAGTTGACGAAATTAGTATTGCATCTTCATTTGAGATGGGTAGGGAAGGAAAGCAAAACATTGGCCGAAATAAATCTTCCAGCAATGTTACCTAAGTAACAAGGACGAGTCTCTACAGTGAACTATTAAGTAAAACAATGTATTTCGTAATATAAACAAAATATATTAATATTCCATTTTTAATTTATAAGATATTTTCTTTTTTATTATATTTATTATAATTTTATTATAATTAAATTGAGTAAATCAATCAACTATTGCACATGGCATTCAATTTATTGGAATTTGAATTATCATTTTTACATATTTATTACAAACTCTTGTGGCCAAATCATCGCTATTTAAGGCTTTTCCTATTCATTCTAGTATATATCAGTTAACTTCTTTATTAAAGGACGAACATTTATAAGTAATTTAATTAAATAATTTAATTATTAAAATTATTCTCAAATATTTGAAATAAAATAAATTTCTTTGTGGCACATCGCAATAACCTAGAATATTTAAGATTTACGGCAAATATAACATATATATTTATATATGAAAGCCGGAAGTAAGAATTGAGATTTGGAGAAACTAAGATATTCAGAAAAAAAGCTAATCCCCAAACCAAATCAACCTGAAGTTTCAATCAAATCACTCAATTAATGTATTTTATAAACTTAATATGTAGAATATTTCGAGATTTTGAATGATCTACTATATTTAGGGTGCTAGAATATTGATTACAAGATTTAGTCATTATGGAAACTAAAATTGCATAACCCGAATTTTCAGTTTGGCTTGTATTTAATTTACTCTCATCAACCCATCAGTAGGTATACTTTATACAGTCTTTTAATTCAATCTAGTTTTTATTTGCAGATTCAATAACGTGGATTCACGGCTTTATTGAAAGTAATATGATGTCATAATGTACGGGAACGCCAATCAGCTTTTTTTTAAGTAATATGGTAATTTCAATGACTAAAATCCCAAATTATTTACGTATGAAATTTATTAAGACAATAAAAAAAACAATAAATAATTGAAAAAATGCAATAAATAATATTTGTTAATAAATAAAATGTTAATTTTACAAAGGCTCAACCTTTAAAAACTTGTGTATAAAATAGAAGAAATATTATTTAAAAAAAATTGCATTGAATATAAATTAAGGCCTTTCTAAATTTCGTCTCTCAAGCAGTGTCTTCCCAACTTAATTATTTCATTTTTTTTTTATTAATCAAACAAACCTATTTAATTTTCATTTGATAAAAATATAATGATTTGTTACCTAATTAAAAATGATATTTCTAAATGAAATTTCACCTCGATTTGCTGGGAATTATTAAAAAAATGATAACAAAAAATTAATAATTAACGTTCAATGAAAAATTATTTATATTAAACAAATAATTTACATTGTTTTAAGTTTTAATTTTTTTTTCTTTTTATTTCATTGTATTTCTTACTCAATATATTATTTTTTAAATTTTCTTTTAATTACTTAAACACCTAGATAATTATTATTAAAACCTACATATATATTTATTTTTTTATACACAATTCTATCTAAAATTATTTAACAACAAATTACATAGACCAAATAACCGGCTCATACAACTTGTACGGTCGCAAAAGCGCTGAACGTCACTTTCTTCGGATATTCAGGACCGGGTGAGCCTCTTGTCTTAATGACCGGTTTCAATGGCTGCTTATTTTTCGTTGAATTAGACGATACTAAACCGGCTGATGCAGCCAATTCACGTAATTTTGAGGATAAACTACCGGAACCTTTTGTTGTTTGCGGTGGGTAGTGATGGGTGCCCGTTGATGACATTATTGTTGCTGTTGCACCAAACGGTTGAACCATTGTGGGCGGTGTGATATATCTGGAAGTATCATAATTTATGGAACTTTTAATACATTTTTTCGGAATTTTCTTTTTTCATTACAAAATTTATTATGGATTCGATTCATCAAAGAGTAAGAGTGAGAGTAAGAGTGCACCAAAAATGTACGGCGACCCACTGCATTTATTTGGGACTTTCAATGTTAGATAATTTCAATTTAATATCATTTTCATTCATAATAATAGAATAATAGAGTATTTTTTACAATTTTCTTGTTTAACTATTGTTCAAAAATTCCATATGAAAAATTGAAAAATGTTGTTTGCCAATCAATTGAAAATTGGATAACATATTCCAATAATAATTTCTCGTGTTTAAACATAATCAGGCAACAGATTCAATCTTAATACATAAATTAATGATCAATATCCATAATTCGTGAAAATTTTCATCTAAATTGGAAAAGTTTTACTTTTCTTGATTCAGGATTGTGTACCGGGAAAAAATTATTTGAACACGATTTATTCGCAAGAAACAATAGCAAATAACATAGGGATTGCAAATTGACCGAATTTTTTCATTACCGGCAATTGGGTAATGAAAAAATCCATCACCGGTTTACCGGTAATTACAGGTAATTTACCGGTAATATTGCAAATTTTCTAGAATTATTCAGAAATGCAAAGCTTGAAAATTGTGGAATTAAAATCATATTTTATTTCTCTTACGGAAAATCTGACTCTACACTTGTTAGACGAACAGTCATGAGATAGTCGTATACAATTTTTAAATATTTGTTACGAATATTTTCGTCTTGGAAATAGGTTATATTCTATAAAGGGGCATTTTTTGGTCTAGATCTAGACCCTTCAAGGATTGCAAAAAGCCAAACAATTTATTTGTGATATTCGATCCAAATGCACCGAAGAACTTCCTTAAGGGTAGCTACTTTTCGTTTCATAATTGAAAAAAAAATACACTTTTTGGTTTTTTTTTTGTGAAAAGACTATTATATTGTATTTATCGAACTGATTCTTTTTGGGTATTTTTATAAAACATGCAGAATATAATTATATAATTAATTAATTATTATATAATTTTCCATTTTTAGTAGATCTTGACCACTGCACAGAGGTCGTCTTCCAAAAGATACTTTTTAAACGGCTCCATAGTTTTTGGGCTTCTTGTATATCTGTTACAAAAAAGTTAGAGTAAAAATTCCAACGGGCTTTTATTCATGAGACTAAATACTAGTAACTAAACCTAAAAAACATTTTATTTTTAATATTTTTATCATTTTATAAACATTTTTAGGAAAAACCAGAAAAAATCCATATATTTGAGGGCAAACTACTCTTGTATAGAAAAATAGGGGTGTTTAACATAATATTTTTAAAACTATTTTTTGAAAATTCTAAAGGGATTGCTCCCCTTAAGCAAAAAAGTGTTTTTATAATAATTTTGTGCCGAATTTACCGGTAATGACCGATTTAATTACCGGTTATAAAATTATGCATTTTGATACCGGTTTACCGGTATTGCAATCCCTAAGCATATAACATTACGTCTAAAATCGAAAAGGGTTCGGTAATTTATTAAAAGGTAGTGCCTGTCTATAGAATGGAGTTATTATATAATATATGGAGAGGGCTGTCTTTACAGATGTCTTTAGGACAGAGGTTCACTTTTTTTTTGCATTTTTTTATGAGTTTTCATGAATTTTTCGTGCCGAAACAGTGAGACCTATCGAGAAGTTCTTTTCC
>JANTOP010075660.1:0-21233 GCA_027564815.1 Symmerus nobilis | reverse complement strand
ATTCTAACGCACCAGTCGACATATAGATGGCGCCACTAGGGGGCGCTAGATTCAAAAAGTCCTGTTTACTTTGGAACACACCTTGTATATATATGAATCATTTTAAAGTATGAATAAATTAATAAAAAAAATCTGGTCAAGTGCATTTGTTTGTAGACAGATCGGTGATCAGGTTAAGGTCGGATTCAAATCAATAATTAATTTAGATTAATATGTTTTCAAATTTTTTATACCAGTTATTTATATACAGATAACATTTTTATTTCCATCTTATGCAATATTATAATCTAATATCTGTCTAATAATAATTTATTTCATAGTGACTTCGATTAATTGTTCGTATTATGTATAAACCTATGGCTTATAAAATTAAAGATTTTGGTAATAAATATTAACCTTTTGGTAAAGTTAAAAAAACATGTTTGGACCAAATTAATAACACATGTTATATGTATCAACAAATTATTTAAACTTTATGCAAATTTAATCATGCAATCATTATAGGTTAATCATATTCCGATATATTAATTTCATAATTATTATAACAAAAAATTAATGGTCAAGTACAAAAAAAAAATCGATGCGGCTTTTATGTGATAATTAATTCATATGTTACATATGTGTGTTAAGTATTCACCTCTTGTATTAAAATTATTAAAATTCTTCTTTATTTTGTATTAAGGGATCTTTCCGAACAATTGTAATTTTTTTTAACGCATAGGAACAGCTTGCCGCAAACTGATTGAAGTAGCTGATTCCCTAGTGTCTTCATACATTTGATTTCAAATGGCATCACTCATGTTTTAAAAACTTTGCAAGTTGATATCTATGAAATCTTGGGCTAGTTAAAAGTTTTCAAATAATACTCCATTCCACGGTGAAATATAATTTCATAAAACGGGAATTGAGCTACTGATCGATAATCTGACGTGCTGTGTGTGGTCTGGTCTAGTCAATCGGAGTTCATATATTGAACAATCTCGGTGAAGGTGGAATTCCTATAATGCGCCTGTAGCATGCGGCTAACAGCTGAATTTGTACCCTCCCATGCGTCAGCCGACATACTTGATGACACAATCTAATGACCTAAACCGGAACCAAATAAATTTGTAAGCGGTCAGAAATTTAACAATGTCGTTATTTTGAATAATACATAATATATGAGTACAAGAAGTTAGACTCGTTCCATATGGCGCATAGCACAACCCTTCTGATAGAGGAAACAGTGTTGGATTTTGGAGAATAAAGAAAACTATTATATGTTTTTGATGTCATCGGATATATGCCACCCCATCTATAAATATTTGAAAACTGTATTCGATTCGGAAAAGGACGTAGGTCTTTGTTGCTTCTCTCTTATTACTGTTTTGGGTATATTTAATATATGTTGATACATTTGCATGAATTGGATGCAAAATTGGTGCATTCCTTTTCCTCGGCAGAGCTCTATTTTATTTCATTCCCCGGTCTTACTGTTTTTTTATTGATTATTTCGTAATTATAATTAGAGGAACGTAAAATCTCTTATAATATACACGGACCGGAGCATAAAATACGGGTCAATACGTTTACAGGAAATAGTATTGCGAATGTTCAAACGTGGGCCTGTCTCACGAAATTCGCGATCATTACTTCGTTCCGATCTACATGAAATTAATACAATTATTCGCGGAAACATATCAAGTTCTGTTCAATAAATTAAGGTTCCAGTCAAATGAAAAATATACTCATTTTAATTACGCTAAATATTATGAACTGAAGCGTTCTTATTTCACAGTCTCACTTAATTTGTTTCGTTCGTACTAGAATAGGTTTTGCAACAGCGATTAATCCAGTATGAATCTAGAACCGGAATTATCCAATTATTCCTCTTATAATTATTTTATTATTATGGTACTATTTTTGTTTTGTCCTCTATCTATTGTCTGCAATTCCACACGAAACTTAGCCCCTTTGGCCTTGACCCCTTTTGATTTTGATGAAATCTCAGAACTTAATAATTTACGAATACAGGGTACATAAAGTGTCCCATTCGTGGTGATGGGGGATGGGGGTGATGGGGGAAAAAAAATACGTATCGAATATTTTTTCAACCCTACCAAATTCTGAAACTTTTATCGAAATCGAATGGGGTAGGCACAAAAATCACCTTTTTTTGTTAAATTTTGTGTGGAATTGCAGTTATATTATTATTTGTATTTAGTTATACAGTACAATATCACTTCCATTCGCTAATGCATGCCAATGTCATCATATCACTTTACTATTATTAATTAATAAAATTTATATCAGATAACATAAGATTAAAATAGTTAATTACCAACAATAATAGTAAAATTAGAATATTGCACTTCGTCAGAAAAATGACCCAATTATAATATATAAAACAACTTTATTACGCATATTTACAAAATAAAATTTCCAACTTGTAATTGCAAAAACCAATAATAATTATTCTTATTAAGTAATAAATAAAACAATTTTTTAATTATTGCAATGATATCAACTTAACATAATTAGTTTGGAATTGAATCGAAAATTGTATCATGTATTGCAATACGAAGTGTATTCTTTCTGATGCATTCAGATGTTATTTGAAATACACTTTCCTTTTACAAATTTTTTTGTAAATTCAACACAGCTATTCCATAAAATATGTAAATTTCAACAGAAAATATTTATTAAAACCTTGTTAGTGATCGAAAATTGATTGAGGCATAATAGTGTTATTATTAGAATTAAAATTGTCGTCTGAGAAGTTTGGAATTTTTTTGCCAAATTTTGTAAATTTCACGATACACGATAGTGTTCTTATCGAGTTTAAAATATGTTCCAAATTTCAGCTTCAGGACAAAAGTCCTCAAAAGGGTGAACCGAAAAACAAATCCAAGTCGAAAAGTTCTACAAATAAGAAGGAATTATTCCAAAATAAATTAACATTCTCGGTCTCAGTTTTACGTATTTTCTGTGATATAACTTTTATGTATATTGCTCGGACTTTCAACAGACTGTAATAGCTTTTGAATCAAGCATCGTTAACATTTCTTTTCAATTTATATGAATGAAACTGAAAATTCAAACAAATTATCAAGGTCAGGTGGAATACTCGCTTGTTCATATTATCAGGTTCTTGAAAAGTGGTATAGTCAAATCTCCCTAAAACGGCCCATTCATTAACCGATTTCTCTTCAACTTGGTTGGTTCAACATGTTGATATCAACTTGTCAATAGTTTACCAACAGAGCCACAAGTAGAAGTGCCACAAGTACAAGCCACTTCAACATGAAACTAAAATTATGAAAATATGCGAAACTATGTTTCCGAATTGATGTTGCCACCAGGGTATTTACTTTTTAACTGAAATCGAATGTAAGTTGACAACATAGCTATACATCAATCTCTCTTCAACAAATCCAAGTTGAATTGTATGCGCATTCAACTTATCAACGGTTGATCCAACCACCCCACACACGTTACAATCGGTTAGCAAGTTGACAAATTTATCAATTCGTTGAAGTGAAATCGGATGTGAAATGAATGGGGCCTTTAAGTCAAACTTCTCAATAACTCTAACCGTATAAATCGTAACTATACAGAGAATATATCGTCCGTATACAGCCAGAACGCACTAAGTCAAAAATGTAGTTTTGAGTAAATCGATTTTTAAAGTTATCAAGATCTCTAAAACATATGGGAAAAATGACTTAATGCAATCTTGTCATATCTATATCTTTGAAACTATCCTCTTCCTAGTTATGAAACTTTAATAGCATAGAGTTGATTCATTATGATACACTTTCCCATCATTAATTCAAAATTGGAAAAAACTGACTTAGTGCCTTTTGGAAGTATACCGACGATATAGAAAGTTATAAAAAACTTACACGACGACTTAAATCTTGTTTTTAATCATCATCATAGTTTACCTATCGTTTACGTATGGTAGTCCTATGGAAGTCCAAAGATTTCGAGAATCACAAGAAACCCACTAAATTCTATCAAATGCGAAAATTTGATAAACATCGAATAATCCTTATACCATATATCTAGCTCTTGAAGATTTAGTCGATAATTTTTATAATATGTATATTCTGATTATTACAAAAATTTTTATATTTATTAAACTTTCAAAATGTCCATACATTTTCTGACTTCCTGGAAATTTTCCGATTATTACCATATTTTCTAATTTCCTATGAAACTGTTTGATTTCTATGAAGTGTTGCGATATTTTTTGAATTTTCAGATTTTTATGACAGTTTCCCATTTTCACAAAATTAATGAATTTTTCGTATTTCATCACTCACATTTCTTAGAAAATATCACGCACGACATACCTACATATATAGCTGCAAGAAAGAATTTTATTCCTAAATTTTATTTATAATACAGAGAGTTACCTGTATTACTATTTATAAATCTTATTAGGAATTCGTATTACCACTAAACACAAATGAAAATATGTGAAATTTGCGTAAGTTACACCATAAATATTGATTAGATTATCATATATTTTTTGACGATTGATATACGATCTCTGAATCTGTTATAATAATTACTGGAATATTATGAAATTAAAAATGTATTTTTTTTAATGAAATTAGCAATTTATTAATTTGTTTAAGCTGCGAATATTTGTTAGTCGAATTTTCACAAAATAATTACTAATTTAGTAAGACGATTGGAAAACAATTAGCTAAATTATCACTTATTATAATTACTTTTGTTTGGTTGTTATTTGTTTTAATTTATTTGAAAGCTAAATTATAATTGATGAGCGTGCTAAACTATTTATTAGCTAGTATAATTTTGGAAATGTTAATTAAACTTAACTATCTGCAAAATTTTGAAATTAGCACTAAATGATAAATACATAAAACGAACGGCATAAATGTTTTACCATCTATTTTCATTGAAAAATAATAAACCAAAAATAAATTATTATATAAAAAAAGCAAATATAATTAAAAAAAAAACTTTATGTTAATTCAATCAATTCATATACCGCATAAATACAATAAATTATTTTTTTAACAATCTTCAAAAATAAATGTTGTTTTCTCGCCGAAATTGACATTGACTATTTATAATGCAAGAATAAAATTAAATATTCATATACATTGGTTTGGTAATTATCAGTGATTTAAATATCATTATTTATTAAATCATAATACCTAATTTAATATTACACAATTTGAAACGAATGTAACGGTCAATACACTGGAAGTGATAGTAATGATATTTAAATTTAGATAAATTCGATTGTTACTAAAACGAAACGTTTTGGAATTATTATGAGATCAATAGATTTTGATTTTCACTATTACAAAAATCGTTGCTAGACGGTACAATGCTGCACATATGCTATAATGCGGAATGATTTTGGAACATAATTTGAATGTGGGACAAAAGTGCAAAAACGGAGGTATTTTGGGGGAATATTTCCACACAAACAAATGGTTACCGCAAACATGATTATCATTACTCCCACCCAACGTTTCTTGTTACCCCACTGTTACACCAATGTTACTACAACAAAGTGGTGTATTGTTACGGAAACAAGGTAGTAACCCTCCAATAACACAATAATGGGGGAAATGTCAAAACTGATACCTTATGTACCCTACCTGTGGTTACCACCTTGTTCCGGATAAATTGCTATACAGCATCGACATCTGTTGATAAAAATAAAAACTAAACAATATTGGTTTTGATAGGTTAAGTTAAATTTCATTTGCGATTACAATTTTTACCCTGTTAATTTCACAATTTCCAATTTCCTAATAGAAAATTAAGTTTTGAAAATTGTTAAATTAACAGGCTAAAAACTTCAATATTTTATAAGCAAGCAATTCACACAAGATAAATGGCACAAATAAATAATGGAAAAGAAAAGCAATTAAAGTCTGCTTCTCTTCTACAAATCTTTTATTGTAATTCCTCAGTAATTCATTGCTAGTAAAAACTAGGATACCATTGTAAGGCCTTGTTACCAGATAAACCAAAGTAAACTGTTACTTGTAAACAGGCTGTAACCATTTACAAATCCGTTATATTAGCTGGTCATTCACTCTTACTGTTTAGAAAGAGAAACAAAGCAATTACAACAAGGCGGTAAATGATTACCAGTAACAAGAAAATCATTGGGAGGTGGCCACTCTTCCTTATAAATAAAATTTAAATAATATAGAGAGATGCTTTCTCTATCAATCAAGTCATATTAAATATTTCTAAACGATCAGTAATATGATAGATATTGATTTTGTGTGTGTGGTAGAAATATGATAAATAGATTTTAATTCATAGAAAATAATATTCGTTTATAATCTTGATACAAACCTTTTCAGCATCATAAATATCTGATATATCATCATTACCCTCATGTAAACTGATCGCACCAAGTAGTATCCAATTTTCGGATATATTGTTAGCAGAACCTCTTGTTCGGATTCCGATATCGACTATTCGAGGTCGCATTATTGGTTCAAAATTAATATAAAAATGTCTACAAGTAACAATGATTAAAGAATGATCAATTTCCTGACTTAATAGTATTGTAGATCTTCGATACCTTATTTCCCATCCGTTCAACGGTGTAACAATTGGTAGATGTACATATCCATTTGCTCGAATATGAGCCAATGATCGTGATAAGTTATTTGTTTGAATGGGTCGAATGATACGTCCGATATCATTAGCCCCGGCCACAAATACTAATCCATTCACTTCGTGATCCTGATAATCACCACAAACAATTCGACACCATTGTCCCGTCCGATCATCAATCACATTCAACAACAAATCTAAATCTAATGTTAGATCAATTGACGCTCGTTTAAATGCATACGAACACACGAGATCTCGTTCACAATAAAAATTTGACGTAAATAACCGTAGATTTGGTCCACCTGGTGTTATTCGTAAGCACGATCCCCCATTATAAGCATCTTCGAAATATCGTTGAATCCATTGATTCGGTACGGACGGTTGAAATTTTTGTTTCGTTAAATTGAACCATGGTTCAGTTTTTAACGGGTACCCATCACGAAAATATCGACAACCCGAACCGATACAAAATGACGTGTAGAATGGTAGGTGGCGTGGACCGAACGTATCAAAATATCGCCAAAGGATATTCCAAAAACGATCGTTTCGTATGATAAAATTATTATTACATATTTCGTTACCATGCACCGATCGAATATCGATACCGAGCTCATGTTGACCTTCAAATGTCCATCCCGGTGCGAATATACCGACTGACAAATTGTGCTTTTTAATCTTAGCTAATGTCTGTAATTTAATGAAATTCAATTATATGTTCAGATGATATCTATTTGATTACCTCATCCGTTTGAAATTTGGCTACCTGTCCCCTACCAAAAACGTCGATTCCAACAAATATTCGTCTCATTCGTTCCAATGATCTAGCCATTCGTACCGTTCGATCTAAATTCCTCTCATTCCATCCGTAATTCAATAAGATTCCATCAGCCAAATCAAAGAACCGTTCATTTTTTTCATTCAATTCATTTTGCCATAACAATTGACCGGTACTTATAATACTATCATACCAAATAATCACACTGCCTGGTACCACTTCATGTATACGTTCGGTAAGGTATTTAACGAATTCATAAAGCATCGGTATTGATGTGTCCGGTAAATCGCATTCAACATTGATAAGCCAACCCTCAAATCGACAATGTTTCGATATATGAATCATTGCTTCCGCTATCAATTTCATTTGATCAACGGACTGTAATACTTCCATTAAACGTTGCCGTCCGTCGCGTGATTCAACGATATAGGTACCCAATACTTTGACCCCGTTACGATGGGCAGCATTCAGCCATTGTAGCGTCGGTATGGTAATGTATTCATGACTAAAATAACAGAAGTAATCGATGCCAGACCAATGATAGAACCGATAATCATCCCATTTCCTCGATCCTTTAACAAATCTAAAAAAAAATTATTTAAAATATCGAATTTTATTTCTTTGAATTAAATTTACCGATCATCACGATAGTTACCGGCCAAATCATGACAAACAAGTACTTGTGGTCTATTCGCTTCATAAGATAATTGATTTCTTAATCGATTTACTTGAAATGGATTTGTATCTGTTAGTAAATCAAAATCATCTCCCAATTGTACTGGTTTTGAACGATCGGCTAATGGGACAATTAGATTATTCCATAGTACCGGTCGTTTTGAGAACTGTAGTAAATCAGCATTGGTACGTAGTGGCCGACATTCTTCAGACGTTAAACGATCTATGGATGCCATCAAGTTTTTTTTTTATTTTATTAATAAAATGTTATTTCTACGACAAATAAATTCTAACTAAAACATGAAATTCTAATTATGTTTGAATTAAAATAATATGATGAATTATCACGTATTTTTTTAAATTTTTAAATTATTATTTTCCCCACTTTGAACTATATTTTAACGTAATGGACTAGTTTTTATCGAATGCAAAAATATTGTACACGGAAAGAAAAATAGACTCTGGTTTTGGTAAATTACTTCATTTTATGATCCTTTCAGTTGAAGACTGAAAACTAACTAACTTACTTATAACTTGAAAACTATAGGAATTGAACCAACCATGTTACGGCTTTATTTAAAAAAAGAAACTGCCAGGTTTCCGTTCTTATGGTTCCGATTTGAATTTGTATGTGAACGGAAGTAGGTCAAGATCACTACTTTTTGTTTCAGTGTACTTTTTCTGTTGTTTTGGTGAAACTTTATTGCTTTTAATACTATTTCAGTAACTATTAAGATAACAGTATTTTTATTTGCGGTTTTACTATTATATCAGCCTACGATATTGTATCACAGACCTCCTAGTCGTGCCTGTAAAAGTTATAGGAAAATTATTATGGAATATTGGTTCCAATCCATTAAGGGCAACTTCCTAAAACATAGGAGTATTTCGAATATTCATTCTATTTAGTAAACGTGATCTTATTTTCATTCATAATTTTTTATGATACATATCTAGGTAAATGTGGTTTAAGCAAGCAACGCATATTACTGATAATAAAATGCATTCTTATAAATTCTGATAAAAATAATAGATTCAAGGACATGAGAAATACAATTGAAAAGACAATTAGGATTATTGGATTGGAATATGAACAAAATTCTCCTCTAAAAGCAGAATTAAGTTCGGAAATTCATAGTTAGTTTCAGTGGCGTGCATTCTACACCTGAAATATCGACAAAATCGTAACCAATTTTTATTGCTGCAAATTACTAACTCAAATTATTTTATTTAATAACTTTGAATTATTTTACTAATTTTTTATTAATATTTTATAACTATAAGGGGGGAAGGAGATGTGCGACAGAAAAAGTCTCCAAATCTCGCCTATAGTCCATCTATCTGGGAATTCTTCCGATCAGTGAAAAATTTGTGGTACTTGTCGTGTTTTCTAAGATCGATACTCTTCGATTAGCAAGAACATTTCGGTTTTAAATTTTAACGTTTTAAAATCCCAATAATCTAACGTCACTGAAATTTAAAATTGTTTGAAATGAGCTATAAGAAACTTCCAAAAGCTTATCCAAAGCTTTTAATTAAAATATCATTTTATTCATAATTAAATCTATTTAATCTCTCGATAAATAAATTTAAATTTAATTGGACACTAGAAAGCTTCGTGGAAAATTAAAATCTCTACGAAAGCTTTAATGAATTGAATTGAATTGAAGGCAAATTATAATGAAGGCTTTCATAGTCCTTGTTTGCCCTTTCTTTGAAAAATTTAGCTATCGGCCTGAAATTTTGCATAAATATTATGGTTTCAATAAGCTTTCGTTTGAATTTTGATTCATGTTTTTTGGGGAAAATTTGAAATTTCGTGATAGGATCGATATCTGGATAGAAATTATATTTTAAAATGTAAAAAAATAAGTTATAAACTTAAAGCTTCCATTGAGCTTACAGTGGATAGAGAAAATTTTTAACGAAATTTCATATTTTATATAAATTTAATGAATCGAATAAAAACTAGATCCCAATAGATTTTAATTTGAAGCTTTCAATGAGCTTTCGAGATTTTTTGAGCTATATTTTAGAAAAAGTTGAAATTTCGTTAATGTGCCGTTTTCTGGATAGAAAGTAGATTTTTGACGTATAAAACTAAGTACGAAACTTAGAGCTTTTATTACGCATTTAATAGTTTTGATAGGCTTTCTGCGATAATTCCATATTTAATTTAAATTTAATGATTCGGATGTAAATTCAATTCCGAGTTATATAAAAAGACATTTTAATTTTAAGCTTTCAATGAACTTTCGATGTTTTTGAAGCTTTTTATGGGAAAATTTGAAATTTCATTGAAAGATCGTTATCTGGATGGAAAATATATTTTAAAATGTAAAAAGTTAGGTTCGGAAAATAAAACTTTCTGGGGCAGAGCTTTTGTAACAACAATTTAATTGTCATATTTTTGTATTTTTTCTCAACTAATTTATAAACTTTCTTCATCATTACATTTGATTCGATCTGAAGAAAGTAATTGGGAAATCAGGATCAAATGTCGCCATGTCCGATATTTAAATTTCTCGTTGCGGGCCTTGCGAAAAATTACGATTTTTCTAAGATTAATTTCAACTTTTCCAAAATATTTAAAGGACTTGGCCCGTCGGCATCTAGTTCCTGTTTCGAATTTTCAGCACCTACTTCCTGATTGTTTTGTCGCTTAAATTATTTTTTTTTTTAAATTGTCCGCCAAGCAAAATTTCCCAATACTCAATATTTATTATAAAAATAATGAAAATTGTGAATAGAAATTACCAATTATTGAGCGAACTGCCAAACAGATAGCATTCCATGTGTTAGTGAATAAATCTCCTACACATTTTCCATAATTTTTTTTACCACCAAGAATAAACTTATACAATCTGGTGAATTGAAATCGAATAAATTGACCGATTTGTTGGATAAATCTTAAAATTGATACCATAATTGGCCGCAATCCGCTCATTAAGTTCCACACGATATCTTCCCTTATCACACCGATTGATTTTTCTTATCGGAAATTTCTTTGATGATTAAATCGAACGATGAAATCCGCGATATCTAAATAAGTGATTAGTGTTGGTGAGCGTCAGGTTATTTGTAGTTGATTTTTGTTTCATAAAAAGAATATTACAATCAGCTGGAAAATATTGCTGAGCTCATACCAGAACGTCATTGTTTTATTAGTGGGTTCTCACAATGCAACAAGATCTACCACCCGTTAATCCTGAACATTTATTGGAGCTGAAGAATCGGATGAAATTAATAGTGGATGCGGATCCGAAGCAGTATCATAATGAGTTCTCGTTGCAACGGTATCTGCGGGCATTCAAGACAGTCGATTCGGCATTTCAGGTAAGAAATTCTGTTCTTACAATCTGTGCGTGGGAGTTAATATAAATGAACGAACATTTTGTGTTTCAGGCAATTCTTAAAACAAATAAATGGCGGGAAGAGTATGGTGTTAAAATGTTATCAAGCTCACCGGCAATCGCGTTGCATGCGAGCAAAGCTCGAGTTCTAAGGCATCGAGATTGTACTGGACGTCCGGTCATTTATATTCCCGCTAAAAATCATAATGCTTCCGATCGAAATATCGATGATCTAACGAAATTTATTGTTCATTGTTTGGTAAGATTTATACTCATATTTCGGATATATATTCGGACTTATATTATAATTATAGGAAGAAGCATGCCAACGGTGTTTCGAAGAGGTTACCGACAATCTTTGCATTGTGTTCGATTTGTCCGGTTTCAGTGTGTCCTGTATGGATTATGAGATTGTAAAAAATTTAATATGGTTGCTGAGCAAACACTATCCAGAACGGTTAGGCGCTTGTTTAATTATAAATTCACCGACAATATTTTCGACGATATGGCCAATTATACGGACTTGGTTGGATTTTTCTGAAGTTCAACATATTTTCATTGAATTTTATCTTTTATATTTAATTTTAGGTTGGACGAAAATACATCACGTAAGGTCATATTCGTCAATAGTGAACAGGATTTATGTCAACATTTGATACCCGATATATTACCAACCGACATGTAATGAATTTCTTGTCCATCAATTCATCCATTGGAAGTAAAATTTTCAGTTATTATTGTACATAAAAGTACTTTTGGAAATAGCAATGCCTAAACTTATACGGAACTGTATACATATTTCTACTATTTAAGGGTTAATACTGCCCTTTTTTAGATATTTATTATTCACTTGATGTAATTAATGTTTAAATTATAAGCAAAAAATCATAATTACAAATACAAGACTAAATATAATTATCAAGCGATTCTGGTATATTCTTTAAATCCATAAATCCATAAATATCTAAGGCAAGAGGTTAATCTAGTAGTGAATTAATTTGCTGACAAAAATCCTCGTTCAAAATCGCTGCCTATAGTTTCAGTGGAAAATAAATACTAAAATAGTCAGAAATTTCATCAATTTTGATTTTTAATTGTATTTTTATTGATTAAAAATTGGTATATTGTTACATAAAATTTAATAGATTATTCTCTCACTTTTATTTAAACATTTATGTATGTAAATATTAAAAATACTTCCGAATTTGGATGACGATTAATAATGTTGAGGTAATATTAATTTTAGTTAAGCGGTCGTCTAAAATCATAATTTTTAATTCCATTTTCCATATGAATATATCAGATTTTAAAAATGATTTGGAAGAATTTGAATATTCATTTTAAATAATTATTTAAAAAAAAACTAATCATCGACTAAAAAAGACTTAAAATTAAATTAATAACAATTAATATTTTATGGATAATGTTATTCGAATTTAGATCTGTATTACACTTCCAGATTTTCTTATCGCCCTCCCATTCAAACATTTAACAAAAATTTGTCCCACAATAATTCTTAAAAAATATTTGATATATTTGGATGTTTATTTTGGTGGTCTGATATCGGTAAATTCGTTGGTATACTTTGTACCGGTCGATCAATATCCTCGTAATTACGTTGCGTGCCCGATGACGGATGTACACTTGTAACACCGAACATTGTGGCCAAATTGTCGCCGCCCCGGTCACATAATTCACGATGCATTAATAGTAGCGAGAATGGCCGGGCAATTAAATTTATGATTGAAAATGCTATCGACCAACCGTCTAATAATAAAATGTAAATAATAAATTATTTGTTTTATTTTAGTTTGGGTGAACAAAGGTTAATGCAGGAAATAAAGAGGGTCCTTGCTTCTTTTGCTCGAAAATTTAGGTCGGTTAATATTGAATTTGATATTTTGAAATAAATATACAATAGCGTGATCTGATATTCAAATTACATTTCTTTCTAACCATTTTAAGTTGATAAGAAAATATAAATAAGTTGATTCGAAATTCTATGAAAAACGACTGTTATTCTTTATATTACATTGAACAAACATTTTCTAGTACATACCCTGTCTGCTAATAATCCTTATTAGAAATAGGATAGCAGGGCACCAGTTTGTATTCAAAGTAAATAAGTAGGATTTGTACGGAATATATAAATCGACCACATGTCAATTCACCCAAGCCTCCTCTATCTTTCTATACGTGAAAAATGTAATACAATATTTTTCTTTATATTTTATGGTAATCATCAAGTTACCACCACACATAATATACCTTTTTATGTTTCTTTCATGTAAGAAATACAATCGTTGATTTGAGAAACGATATAACCGGGGGCTTCAAGAGAAATTAACTGAAGGAAATGTAAGATTTTAATTTCTTACCTTGAACCTTCCCTAGCCAGAGCCAATCATGCTAAAATTTGCTTATGGGTAAATGGAATGGGTTATTATTAATATTTGGCAAAATGAGAACTCGCAAATCTAAAAGCGATTAGTAAATTTTAGGAATGTATCTATAGCCAAGGATCTGCAAGAGGAACTCTTCACTAGATTATGCAATACTACAAACATGCTCTAAAAATAATTGATTTAATTCGAATTTATAGGCCACACTTACTGTAATATGATGAATAATACATAATAATGCATATCAAATCAAAGATTATGCTGCATGCATTAATTAGGCACGCCTATAAGAAAAAATAATTAAATCTCTACAAAACGACTTCCGCTTTCTGCTAAAATTTGAAGTATAAATATTAATAACAGATAGACTTTGCGCTACTTACAATTTGTATTGGATCAACAGAATCTTTACTGTGCATCGTCCAAAATAAGGTCACCAAAAATAGAGTGTTGTAGTATAAGTATCCGATCGGTAAATAGGTTCCAATTAAGGCATTCGATATAAGAATAAAGTGAACGTAAGTGACAATCTTCAATAGAAAAAAAAACTTATGAAATTTAAAATGAACACTTCTACTAATTAAATAATTCTTACTTACCTTTATTCGAAACGATGATGCTAATATTGCATGAATTTCTACCATTATGACGGTATTTTCTTTTTCTTAACACGAAAAATAATTTGTTTTCAGACTTGCAACAAATAATCCTGCATAAAACAAAATCTAATTATCACCGTAGTAGGTATAAAACGTAAATAAAAACTTCCACTATGATTGAGGGATTGAGTCATGAGAGTGAGAAAGTCATAGTAGGAGGGTTCTACTCGTCCTACAAAGCCATATCAGCTGGTTGTTATTTTGACATTCACTTGGCTTGGATATTAGGGTGGGTCGAAAAATGTCCTTTTGCTAGGATCAAATTCTAATAGTACGGAAAGTTGCGTAGTAGAGCTAGTAAGGCATGTGTAAAATTTCAGCCCGATCGAGAAACATCTTCTGTCGCCAGCAGAGCGCTCAATTGTTGATATTTTAGTAAAAATTCGTAAAATTTGCAACGTTTTCAGAATCACTACTTATCCATCATATACAAGTTCAAGAAGACTTTATTTTAGAAAACAGGGAATTATAAACTAATTTGAATCACTTTATGCAAAGCATTAAGTACCAAAGCATTTTTGATCAGCTAGGTGGTCAAACTACTAAATTTTCGCAAACATTTTGACTTGAAAGAATGTGGCCCAGATACCACCATATGGAGGTAGCTGCAGGCTGCACGTTTTTTTTCTAAGTTTTCTTATTTAGTTCTGTGGCCAATATATATCAGACGAATTAGTGAAACTGTTTTTCGGTATAATAGGATAAATCGAATAAATGCATTCCTAGCTTCTCTCCTGCAGAGCTGGGAAAGTTTTATTATACGTTCTACTACAACTGTATTGTATGTAGGGCCTGCAAAATTACCGAATTTCGGCTTTACCGGTAAACGGTAAATATTTTGAGTAAAAACCGGTTTACCGGTAAATTACCGGTAAATCTGTTTTTAAATATGAAAAATCATGTATAGCATATTAGTGCGAAATATTAGTCGCAAATGCGTTGCGAATTTTAAATTCTGTTTTACAATGCGAGCTTTATGATAGTTTATTAATTCAAATGTTAATTAAGGGTTTACTTCTAGTCATACAGTCGAAAAAAAGCAATTTTTTAATTAATTTATTTTAACTATATGTAATGATTAATATTTTTAATTACTATTTGTACATAAAAGACTAACTTATAAAGAACATATTTTATATTTTTTCAAAAAATATATATCACGAATTATTTGGTTGCCAGCAGTTTTTCGGAGAAGGTTTAAAAAAAAGTTACTTTGCGGTGCGTAATATAATTCATCACAGCGTTATCCGAAATTAAAAAACCAAAAATATTCTGTTAAAAGATGAATTTCTCTCGGGATTGAACGAATCGTTTTTTAATTTTCTTGTAAAGCCAGTTTATCATTAAATGGCAATCGTCAGCATAAAAATCGATATCAAGGAGAGTTCGGTTTTTAAGTGGATTCACTGCTGATTCCGGTCATATTCTGGACTTGTACAATTGTGTTGAGGGCATCGAGGGGAATTTCGGGTCTATCATCAGTCATCATGGATTGGAATAGAATTTTCTCCTTGAGAGCAAAGAAAGCGTTTCGAGAAATGGTGGCTTCACAAGTACTTCTGAAGGAGGTTCCGAGTGCGTTTTATTGTCTCAAAGAAGACTCTTGGTCCGCTGTCCGCAGAGAGCTGTTACTTCTTATTTTTAATCATATTGGGACGTATACTGTAAATAAATATTTCACCACATCTTTCAGTTTCAGCTGAGGGTCAATCACTTGAAATGTACAATCCCAAAATTCTATTAGCGCGGGAGAGCTAACGAGCATGGTTCAGTTTACCAGGATCACGAAGGCTCAAATCGGATGTTTCGATCCCACTCGAAGTTCCCAACAAATACTTCTACTACTATGAGATGTCAGGTAATTCGTAGGAGATAGGTACCATACATATCTCACCACCAGGAGATTTTCACAACCACCGAGTATTAATCCAATCTGCCCACTAAATGATTAACGCCCAGACATAACCCCGTTTATGATCTAGAAGATACTTCTTCTAAACGACAGTTTATTAAAATATATAGTAAGCAGGAATAAAATACATTGGAGTGAACAACTAAGCTTGTCGTCAAGACGCGTTATGATCTCTTCTTTCGCCCCTATATTAACTACAGTTTCATCACATCCTACTAGTGATAGTTCCTCAAATCTGCCCTGTCTCATGACACCTTCACAAATGCTGTCCCAAGTATCAACAACAGTGACTGATTTTGGCATACAGGTAACTTTAGATACATTTCAGAATTGGGCTTAGTGGACTTAAACCAGCGATAAGTACAACTAGTCAGTATCAGATTCAGAAGAATCATTTCCTGATAGATTTTTAACTTGCGAGATTTTTAGATTTTAAAGTCGCGAATTTAGAACAACAGGCTTCATTTTCAGGCCTGCGAGATTTATTATTATTTGTCTGTTTATCAGCATGAACAAGTTTCTTTATTTCAGCTATGGCGATCGCTCCTATACGGCATACGCGAGCAACGCAAAACTATAGCTCCTAACTAAGAATACAATCCTAATATAAACGACAAAGTTAAAAATCAATTGATTACACTATTATGTAAAGCACAAGCAACTCGCAGTGTAAGAGACTACGACTGACCGTTCGACAAATGCAGTGCACATATGGACAGGTTTCTCACCCATCGTGCAGAGTGGCATAAAGTGATTGAAATTGGTTTACAATTCCCCTTTTCCAACAGAAAATATTCTTCAACTTATACTCGTATATCATGATAAACCGTGGTTCTGAAAATGTTGCAAATATAAGGAATTTTTACTAAAATTTCGATAATTCTGGCCTCTGCTGGCGATAGAAGATATTTCTCGATCGGGCTGAAATTTTACACATGTTTTACTAGCCCTACGACGCAACTTTCCCGCACTGTTAGAATTCGATAATCGAAAAAAAAAGTTTTTTCGACCCACCCTAATGGAGATGGTGCCCAGATTATTGTTAAAGAATTTTTAAATTTTCAAAAAAACCAACATCATTCTAATAAATAATTTTATTATAAAATTAAAATTTCTTCATTTATCAATTAATTCAATAAATTTGTTTGTGTGGTTTACACCATCGAATCGGTGCCCGAAATTCCTGTTGGCACTGTCTCAACGTTAACCCATGCGTTTCCGGTAGTTTATTAATTAAGCATAATCCAATCAATACCATTAATCCTCCGCTAGATATTAACATGATTGTCATGATTGTTTCTAATGTAATGGAAAATATTTTATGATTGCCAGCGATTAATTTACTGGGGACAACGTGAGCGCTTTGTAGAAACTCTTCAAAAATAAGTATAATTGTTAAGGACCATGGTTTCTTATTCATTGCGAATGCTTCCGATTTGTAAATGTAACATATAGCTTCAATACAAGCTATTGTTGCTGATTGGAATACACAAGAAACAATGTGAATAATATAAAAAATACCCGATTCTTTGATGGTAATTGCTCCCAATGCAATACAAATATTTGAAAGGCCGGATGTAATTGCAAGAATAAGTAATGGACGTCGTCTATAGAACCATCGGTCGATTCCACTGATCACAAGTAAAGAAAAACCAGTTGTAAATCCATGCAGGATCATATAGTCCTTCGAACGAAACTCATCATTAAATCCAAAATAAAATGAAAATTCTGCTAAATGGGTAAGGATTGCTATTAGTAATATCAAGAAAAATGCTCGTTTATTTTCCCCATGAAACGGATTTGCATCGTCGTAAAAATATTCAAACACCATTGCCTTTTTCTCGTTAAACAATTCCTGTATAACAGCCAACGGAGTCTTATTACTGTACAATTTTAGCATTGTATGTAAAGCATGCTGTTCCAAATCATTATGTATCAGATATGGTATCGATTCAATGTGTAAATATTTCGTTAAAATACCGGCGACTACTGATAGAATAATAACTGTACTACCAAAGTAATAATCAGTCAGATGTATGGGAATGGTTGCCTGATATATGCATGCCAAAAAATGTCCACCAAATATAATGAAACTTTCAAGCGCCATAAATTTACCCCTCGTCTCAACCATACTATTTTCGGCCGTATGACTTAACACGTTCATATAAATTAAACCAAATGAAAAGCCGGCAAATCCTCTACCATACATTTTATAAAGCGGTCTATCTCTATGGAATTGAATAAATATATCTAATGCACCAGAAATGAATAGACAAGAAACTCCATGGAACTAGAATAACGTGGATTGTTAGATCTTTATATTATATGGTTATACGATCTCTTACGTAAATTTTCATTTTTGACCATTTATACGCAAATAAAGATGTAGCAATGCCACCCAGCATTGTCGTTAAGAAGAATATCCATGATAGCTCCCATTGATCTAAACTATGCACTTCAATTGTTCGTTGTATTTGCATACCGGATATGAATAGTAATGTTATACCTGTAATTTCAAATCAAGAACTTTTGAATAGCTAATTTCTATTCGGCTAAGATTTACGCATACCGCCTGCACATGAATTACTTTGCGGTATTGCAGCATAGATGACAGTCATACGGGTATATGAGCTCGGCGTAATCTTTTTATTTGCCACATCTTCATTAATCGTGTTATCTTTACTTGTTAAATATAACCGAAATTGGCTCGCATACATTAATTTAAAATTTCAATTTAAACAAGTTATTATTTTGAGAGTAAATTTTGACTGATAAAATTTTTATTTTAAACAGTTTACTTGGAATTTTGTTTGTCGTCATTTTTGATCAGCCGACAGGGCCGTTTATGGATAAAAATTACGAGCATGAGAAATAATAGTAACAAGAATTATGTAAGATTTGAAAAGTGAACCAAACATATTCTTCTAAACGGCAATAAATCACGAGTACGTTTAATTTTATACGGGATTGAATTTCACATTCTAGAACCATAGATAAGAACCGAATCATCCAAACGGCGAGCCTTGCCCTAACTTACGCCTAATATTTATTGGCGACGAGAAACCCATCGCACGAAAAGCTCGAAGAGAGCCATCTACTTTGGAGCATATAAGATTGATACATATGGATCGTCCCGAGTCAGAGTGTCGTTGAGAATTAAACCTAATCTTTTAACTTTATACAATACCTAATGTTACTATGAGCACCGGAAACATAAATCTACACATCATCAGCCTATATCATCATATGCGTTTGCTTTTCCCAAGAGAACATTACTCAGAAATTGTCTAACATTATTAGAAAAATGTTAGCAATTGTCAGCTTGTGTAGTAAACTAGACTACTTTTTCTAAGGACTAGAATTTCTATTTCTATAGTCTGTAGCAAACCGAACGTGCCATTAGGGCAGCTTCTAGACTCTTTTGTAGGAAATAAGTATATAATTTCTTACGATCAGCTAATTTAAAGGATCAGTCAAACCAACCAACTAAAAAAAACGTAGCTAATGTTAAAATCAATTTTAAATCCTTTATATACAAATCCTATATAATTTTAAATCCTTTTTTACGGGCATTTTTCAAAAATGAATCTAACCACCTAAAATTTTACCACATGCGTACCTAAAATAAGCCTAGCACGATAGGCAATAAATTAGATTCCATTTAAACTTAATTAATTTAATAAAGAATTGGTTCGGTAATGAAAAAATGGTTTGTTCATTAAAAGCTTCCGATAAACAGTTTGAAATTTTGTAGAGCTTTTATCACAAAATTTGAGATTTCGTTAACGTCAAATTATTGAGATAGAAAATAGATTTCAAAACGTATTCACTTAAATCCGAAATGTAAAGCTTTCTTTGAGATTTTAAATTTCCACAGAGGTTTTTATCGAAAGTTTCCGAATTCATTTAAACTTATAATATTCATCGAGAGATAAAATAGGTTTGATAATGACTAAGCTAATATTTGAATTAAAAAATTGTGGATTAGCTTTTGGAAGTTTCTTAAAGCTATTAAGCTTAAAGCTCGGATAATTTTAAATTTCAATCGCGTTAAATTTTTGGAACAGAAAATAGATATTGAAACGTATAAATATTAATACGAAAATGTAATAATTTCATCGAGCTTTCAATTTTCTACGGAACTTTTATCGAAATTTTCGGATTTTATATAAATTTCGATATTGGGACAAAAAGTTTACTCGACGATGACTAAAATAACATGTGATTTTAAAGCTTTTTATGAGGTTGTAAAATTTTATTATAGCTTTTTACAGACATTTCTGAAATTTATTGAAGTTAAATTATTGGAATAGAAAATAGATTTAAAACGCATAACTTTAAAAACCGAAATAAAAAGTTTTCTTAGCGCTTTTGATTTCATCACAGAGCTTTTTAACGACAATTTCGGATTTTGTTTAAATTTATTTATTGGAAGAAAAATAAGATTCCATACTTGCTTAAATAATATTTTAATTAAAAAAATTCAATGAGCTTTTGGAGCTTTCTTAGAGCTTTTTCAGAAAGTTCTCAAATGGAATGGAATGGAAAATAATTTTCAACGCGTATAAAATCTTATCCGATACGATATCTCCTCCACCTCAAACCTATTTATCGTGTTTAATGTCAATGGTTCATTGTACAGTGACTCACATTCAAAACGGAAGCCAGCTTGTGGACGAAAAATACATAAAAAGCAGATTTTGGATCGTATTGTGCCCTAAATATGTCGGTCGAGAGAAACTTTCCCTGTGATTTTCTTTAGCCTGTGCATGCATAATTTTATGTGCACATTTCTTGAAATATAATGAATTTGCGTGCGCAAGTTCAGATTTAGTAAATAAAGAGTTGCAA
>JANTOP010075549.1:0-21250 GCA_027564815.1 Symmerus nobilis | reverse complement strand
AATATACAAGCCTCGGAGCACGTACGTTTCCCCCCGTACAATTACAATTTTAGACGAGGCTACCATATGTTACATGAAAAATTTTATTTTTCGACTGTTTTTCAAGCACTCAACTCATAATAATTGTCAAAAAATAAAAACTTAAAAATAAAACATAAATAAACATTAATTAAATAGTAAAAATTACATAATAAAATTTCCAGATCATTAAAAGGTCATTCAAAGATTGGCGTTTTTTCAGTAGAAACTATATACATACGAGATAAAAATATGTATATTTTCACATTCACATTACAACCATCATCAGTTTATATCATCCATCCAATTTATCTCTATCCATTATCTGTATTTATATCTAAATAATTTTAGATGGATATGTACGTGCATATATGAACCACTAAGCACTGTTTTTGTGAGGTTATGTACATCATGCAAACATTAATAACCTCTTGTATATATATATCTATGTTTAAAATAAGCGATAATGCGCAACAAGCCGCATTATATTTTTTTTTATTGCCACACAATTCAAATATAGTAGGAAAATTTTCTGTGGTTTAAGGGGAGATGTGGCATAAAATAGAAAGCTTTCTTTTCTTTCTATTTTTCACTCGGACTCGGAATACTCTATTTTCATCACCACATCCCCCATTTCATTTTTCATCTTATATAAATAAAAGGGATACCAAACATATTTGGAAAGCTTCGTTGTATTCAACAGGCTGCGTAACCTAACCCATTTACAGTAAGAATTCTTTCTCGGATTTTAATTGAGGTATGGTTCGTTGATGGAAAAAAATTTGTCAAACCTCATTCGTTGGGTTAATAATTTAATGTTATTCAATGGAAAATTCCACTGTCATTCTGTAATTGGGATTATTGCCACTTGAATAATTGTGGTGATGTCATTGCTACCCCTATTTTTCCTATAATAATTAACGCCATGATACAACTATAAAAATTCATATCATTGAGGAACTAGCTCTAGGCCCGATTACAGCGACAACTATATGAAAGGCCATCGATAATAATAGCTTGATCGAATAGTATACGTAAAACTAGGTATCCTATCACGTCACCGGTATTATTTACAAGGCGTAAACACGGCGCTGTGTATTTAGAGTGAATTTCCTAGTAACTAAGAATTGCAGAATTAAGGTTAAAACATTCAGCTGGGGTAGTGGGTGGTTCCCCGCTTTTATACGATTGATTAATGCGTTTCTAATTTATTAAAACGTTTATCAATAATAATGACTACTAATTCCTTTAATGACATCTCTAGCATTTTAAAGTTGGGGAACAGGTAATTCCATGAGCTGAACGTTTTAACGTTCAAGATTCCAAAGTTAGTTCCGTAAATTGGAGATAGCTTGTCTAAAACGAGCTGCTATGAATGCCACTCCTACGGATCTCTCCCTAGACACTATTACTTTCAAGACCATGATTCTTCTCATCGTCAACTGATAGCTCGGTAGACCGTTAAAGGAAAATATTCATTAAGGAACCACTGTTAGTTTACGACGGTCAAATTAAAAGCTAATAAACAGGGAACTGTGCTAGTTAAAAATATATCGGAACCTATTCCCAAATTCCACCGAACTTTTTGTATTTTCCCAACTATCCACAGGTCTTTTCAAATTTCTATTCGAATATGTCCGTGTGTCCACGGCTTCCTAACTTTTCTTACTTTTTTCTACATTTTTTTTTGATCTTTTTCTAATTTGAATTATAATTAGAAAGCCGGGAAAAGGTCTTGTCTACCAAATGTGAACAATATTCATATAAAGTCTGAAAAGTCAAAAAATATTCAGGAACAACGGTTAAGACAGAATTTAGCCCTTGGTTGGCCCGAGGCAAAAAATGATCAGGGAAACAGGAAAAGATGATTCTTGACTGAGAAGATTGAGAAAACTGAAATTTCTTCAAATATGATCCAGTCATATTGCCGATGTGTTTTAACCGCGAAAGTTGGAAACATCAAGACCATGTTCATGGATGAAATTTAAAAGGGGGCTGAGCCTACCCCTCCCTTTTTAACATATCGAATTATGATCATAAGATAGAGTAGATCAAAATGTTCCAATCAATGAATGCCCATAAAATTACCAATAGTGACAGAGCTTAGAACTTGATCATTCAGGGCAGGGCTGCGTTAACCTGTTCACGAACCCTAGGCCCCATTTGAATCTCTGGGCTCCCAACTATGGCCCCTTCTGATGATCATATGTTTAAAGCAATGCAGTTAATATTAAAGTGGGAGAAAGGTTCGCGAAATTGAAAAATGGACGAAAATGGCTCGACTACTATATTTCTTCGAAACCAACAATCTTCTATAGCGATGGCAACCGTAATCAATTCCAGATATTTGGCATTAGCCTAATTTTAATATAATACTATGGCTTCGGGCCATTTAGCTAATCTCTCGGTAATTTCCCATCTCTTTCATGATAAATATGGGATTTTTCTAAAATACCTGAATGGGAAGTTCCATTTTCGCGTATACATGGCTGAAATTGTATATGCTCGGGTCTAAACTGCCAATGGAACCGGTAGATCTGCCAATTTCACCAAAATTCCTCCTTAAAACGCTCAAATATAATTAGCGCTAATAATTTATCTTCATCAAGAGTTGTTGTGTAATATTGAGGACCGGGTAGCGTCATAGTCTTCCTCAGCCTCCTAGGTTTCATAATCGATTATTATACATTGGTTGGATTTCATTAAAATGAAATTATACAGCTTTCGAGATATTGTTATCTTAAGATTAGATTAAATTTCTTATCAACTATCTTTTTCTTGTGATAAAAGGAGCTCTACAGATTTCGGTGGGCACGAGGCAAGAGAATTAGTGCCGATAGGTAAATTCGGCTCTGGGAACGGTCAAGTTAACTCGTTATAGAAATTCGATGTTTGACCAGGAAAGGTCTTATAAATTCGATATAAATTTATAGAAGAAAGGTAAGGTCAGCATTTGGAAAACAATTGGATAGAGTCTGGTAAAGACTTAGGGGAAGACAGGAAAAAATATACGTTTTTCATGTTTCTCGATTTTTTTCACATTTTCTCGATTTTACCCGATATTTTCTATCCTGAAATTTGTTCCTGAAACCGTCAGGAAAATCTGATTATTACGGATTATAGGACAATCCTTCTCCGTTTTTATGGAGCATAGTTGAAGCAATTTCACCAGCCTTACCAGCTACATAGTTCGAGCTTTTATGTAGCTAAGCAAGAGCCGACTATTTCGATATTCTACCGCACCACTTTCGCATTTTCTGTAAATTTTCTGTAAACACAAATGCCCCTAATAGAGTAGTACTAATACATTGACTTGAAATTATAGCTAAACGACTGTGAATTCTACAAAAGTGTTCAAGTGTTATTCACGAAAGGAAGAGACTAAACTCGGAGGGAACTTGCCATGAGATGGCGCCGAGAACTATTTTATTCTATTTATGTTAAATGTCATTGATAGTTAAAAAATAATTGTTTTGGATTCTTAGGACGCGATCAAAAAAAGTAATTTTGCAAAAAAATAAAAATTCAAAGACTTGTTGACTCAGCAACAGTACGCAGAAAAAATTAAGCGCGTTCAAGGTCGAGCACTGTTAAGAGTTTCATGGCACTGCCGTTATCCGTATGCACGAATCGAGTTTTTGGCCGCGTTACATGGGGAATTGGCGACTCCCAGCATATGTCGCTTCTTCCTTTTTCCATTCAAAAAGGAAAATTGCGTGGATTGAGATTTGCAACATTACAAGTAGCTATCAATCCTTTTGAAAACCTCCATTCTAAGGTGGCTCTCTAGAACGACGAGCACAGTACTTCGAAGAGGCACATAAGACTTCTAAATGATTTCTAAATTAAAATCCTAACTGCCTAATGGTTGTAGGATAGGTATGGATGCATCCGATAATAGGGCATATTTTCAAATGATCGATAGATAATGGGCATTGCATGCCTGACTGATGCGAGGAAGAGGGGCCGGAGGGAAGGTTGGTGACGAAGAAGAATGTGAATGAGATTGGGAAAAACCCAATGCGGATTAAAAAAATTCGCAATAAAATCAAAGTTAAGCTACCAAAATAAATTGATTGTTGAGTGGCTGATTTGAGTTAAAGATCGAAACATTTGATCTCGAACAACCTAATATGACAACCTCTGTGCCATATAATTTCCAATTCACACTGACTCATTTTTGATGCGTTTATACCACCAATTTGTGTCTGCGAATAATATGAAAAATATGAATGATCACGCGACTATATATAAACAAAACAATTTTTATTAGTCAGGAAAATGATTATAAAAAAATTTTTTTAATAAAATTTTCTCGAAACATCGGAAGCATTTAATTTATAAAAATTACAATTTAAATTTAATTTGTCTATTTTTCTATTATAATTGTTCAACAAAACGAGGGCTTGGTGATATGGGTGTATAATACCAATGTTTTAGCAGAACCAACAATTGGAATAAATATACGTTTTGCAATCATAAGTACTAGAATTTCTAGTACTAAATTCCTACAGAGGTGTAACACAAATTTTTCATATCTGTAGGAGATTTGGATTTAAAATTTCGACACTATTGTGTTACCGTAGTCTTACTTTCCTATAAAATTGTTTGGAGAGAATCAGCGGCAATAGTAATCTGGAAGTGGTTGGTACTCATTTGTCGTAAAAATTCATATCGTTCAACCGCAACCACCCCCTCCATTAAAATATCACAGCGTATATCACAGATATTCGATATAATATTTGCAATCGTAAATTGACATGACACAAAATATTTATCAATTTCAATTATTATTAACACCAAACAATCTATCGAAATAAATCTAATAAATTTATATTAGATAATAGTTCCTCATTTCCCATCTATCAAATTGAATGATTTAATATCTGTAAAATTTCACACTATAGGATTGGTGATGGATTTGCATAAATCGGTTGGTTGCGGTTACCAGGTAAGAGTACACTTCACTATATTTGTTTAACGATTGCTTAGCGAAATTAATTTTAATTAAATCGAATTGGACAGATTAATCCATGTATTTTAATTACAATAGAGGGAAATCAATTAAAAATGTTATTAATATCGTTGGATGGAACAAATCTAATCATAATGAGATAAGATCCTTAATAAGGTGAGTTGTATGATGTGCTTTCGTTCAGTAATCACAAAATTAATGCAATTAAATTCTTTTTAATTCTTAGTAATTCTTTCGATTACTAATTATCAAAATTACTTAAAAGGATAACTAGATTAGATTAGAATAGATTGACTAAAAGGTTAGGATGGCGGAACTTCTGTAAATAGAAATTAGTAATATGAGATCTGTCTCTCGGGTGAAAAAAGTTTTCACTCAAGTCAAACCTAATACTGATGTTGAACTGAAGATGGCTGATGGAACCTACATTGAAACCCAAACCAAGACCCTTGAGATTTAGGCGAACAGGCCGTACAATAACTCAGTATATATTAGAAGAGAACACCGTCGTTTAGGAGCGATAAAAACAGAGCCGATAGGTCAAAGTACCTCCCTCCCTACTACCTAGTATCCTTCATTTTTACTTCAATTTATTGTAACTGTGACTGTCACTGATTGTTTCGTATGATCAGGGTTTTGTTAAGTACGATGTCTGTAGACTCCCTAGTCAACGTATAGTGTTTGGGCAGCTTAAGCTTTATTATTTCACAAGCGAGGCGATCCTCATCTTCATTTAATTTTGGTTGGTTACTAAGAACATATTCATCCAAATATGTACCACCAAATCCCTTAAAGTTCCCGTGAAATAGCCTCTAGCGACCCAGAAACAATGAAATATCCTAGCAAAACTATTGTCATTTCTTAAAAATCGATTTTTAATGTTATTTTTGAAATTAAAAATGTTTCCCTAAATTGAAGATGTATTTTTGGAAAATGGCGATTTCAAATTTTCAACTCCCACCGAGGGGATTTATTCGAGTTTATTTTTTCATGATCAGATTTTTCGAGTTTTTAAAGCCCGGAAAGTTTAGTATAAAATCGATGATTTGGGTCATTTTTTTTTGAAAAAAAAGATAATTTTTCGAAAAATTTTCTTAACAAAATCTTTTCGGAAATTGCTTAATAATAATTTGGTATCATTAGATTAAATTTATAAATTCTCTTGAAAATTTGATATAAAATCAATCAATTTGATTGGATTTCCTTACAATTAGAATTTGGTTTCGATGTTAAAAATATAGGTTCTGAGGGGACCCGTGACCTTATGGTGTTGATTGATCACCTTAGTTATGCCCTACTTGAATCGCCTTTAAAATTTTGAAATGTTAAATTTTCTGGGAAATTTTATCCGTTTCCATAAAAAGTCACCGTTTTGCTGATGTACCTCTTATATCGACCCTCATAAAATCAGGGGGTCGATATTTTAAAAAAGTTTGTTTTATAATATTCTCATTGAACCCTTAGATTTCATTTCTCATAATCAGATTTTCCGATTCCCTAGAAAAATTTTCTGGAAATAGTAATTTTCCGTCAGACTGTCAGAAAAATTCTATAAAATCGATGGTTTTATTCTATTTTTGTCAAAAAATTTTCTTAACAAAATTTCGTTCTTAATTATATAGAAAAATGTTTACGTCTTTAGATTAATCATTTATTTAAAATTATTTTGTCCAAAAAATTCCTAAAAAAATATTGACAAAAAATTGATCAAATTTAGTAGTTTTTGTGTAACTTGATGTTGCATTTTCCGGGAAATTTTAAATACGTTTACAATCCACTGAATACAATCCACTTTTCTGCTGTCTGTTTCTAATCCCCTCCCTATAAAATCAGGGGATTAATTTATTTAAAAAGTTCGTTTTCTACAATTTCCTCACTGCACTTTTAGGTTTAATTTAACATAACATCGATGTCTCGATCATGATTAATGGTGACCTTGTTCTAGCAGAGCAAACGTGTCGGAAGTGGTTTGCAGAGCCGTAACAAGCCTTTCTGGTGCCCGAGACAAATTGTAGAATTTTCGCCCCCTCTCTGCCATTGGTCTTAGGTCTAAGGAAAAGTCAGGTAAATAAACATTGTTCAAAACATTCTACGCCTTTCTAATTCACAAATGGATTTGTCGAGATTTTATCGCAGCAAATTCATCAATTTTATGGTCGAAGTCAATTTCTTGAGCAGCAACCTCATTCTCAATCGATAAAGTAAACTATAATTACCGGTATTGTCAAGATCCTGAATGCAATTTCAAAAGTAGGGTATGATTCTTTAAGAATGTAATCATGAATTAACTTAAGTAATTCGAGTGATTGCCGATTCGATGTGGTCGGGCAAAATTGACAGCACCGCATACTTGAACTCAGAAATATCTTCAATGAATTTTACATCACATTGATATCTCTTTCATATTTCATTACCCAATCAGCTACTGCTTTTATAAATTAAGTTTTACTCATAAAATGGAAGGACTCGCCAGGCGAGAATCCAAAATTCCAGACAACTTCCATCAATTTCTCATACCTCCGATTCATTTCAATCATCAAAATATCAACTGTCTCGATGATATTGGTGCGAATTCCATGCATTTCTGAAATATTTGGCCCATCATCTTCTAATTCCCCATTGCGAATTTCTTGTAATGAATTTCTCATTCCTTGAAGTGAGCAGCTTTATCAGAAGACAAATTTTTCATTTTCTCACGCGATTAACTTGACCTAATTTCTGATCTCAAACGCAGTCTTTCTCTAGTCGACTGCGAAGCTTGAAACTACATACATAAATTCATGGCTTTCTCCAAAAAATTAAAAAACAATTTTTTTACATTTTTTTCAACAAATTCTTTCTCGGCAATTAAAAAAGAATATTTTTTTCTAACTTCGTCAAATTTTGGCGTCCCCCTAAGCGATAGTGCTCGATGCAAGCGCCTTAGTCGCCTCACCCTCACCGCGGCTCTAGTGGTTTGCACGGTTCAAAAGTGGTGATTTTGATTTGGAAGACAAAGATCGAACCGGGCAGTTAAAAATTTTGAGGACGCTGATTTAGAGGCATTGATCGATGATGATTCGTGATTCAAACGCAAGACGAAATTGCAGAATCATTGGGGATTGATCACTCAACTATTGCCAAAAGTTTATATAACTTGGGAATGATTCAAAAGCAAGAGCAGAGCATTTAAAAAATTTTCCCGACTACTTTCGAATATTTTTTGACATATCAGGGCAACTCCAGAACTTTTCCAAACATTTACTCCCAAAATTCCTGAAATTTGCCCTCAACGATTATTTTTCCTCTTAAAGTACATAATTTAAAGTCCAATAATTTTAGCATATACAAAGAAATTATAAGTAGAAAGTCAACGCTTGGAGGACGTTTTGTACCAGTGTCGACGACATTAGTTCAATGGCAAAAATTCAGAAAATCCTTATGAAGGATAGATCTGCTGGATTAGGCATATGTTGCAGATGATGGAACATTTACCATGAATAAAGGTGACACCCTCATGTATATCATTGGGAAACATTTTCCGAGAAATTCCGAACCGAGAGGATTGGGTTGGTTCACCAGGTGTCTATATCCTCCGGTGCCTGGTATGGTCCTGTATACGGATGGTTCCTACAATGGGGTGACAGCCGAAACGGGAATTTATTCTGCGAACCCCTCTCTGGAGGATAGTATATCGCTGGGGGAGATACTGCTCAGCTCAGTCTTCCAGGCGGAAATTTTGGCCATATTAGCATGTACACAAACCCTGTTAAATATGAAGTCGATCAAAATATCTTCATATGCTCTGATAGTTCGGCGGCTATTAAAGCTCTAGATTCCATGAGCTTTAAATCTAAGCTGGCTCTTGAAGCCAATAACAAATTGGGATCAAACAACTTCCCAGACATTCGGCATACGAAGTAGATGTCAGGGGGCCAACAACTCATTTTTTTGACCAGAACCTAAATGTGGTATCAGCATTTCTAAGCTCAACCTAACTTTAAAACGAGCTTCAGAATATGAACACTTATACAGATTGGAAAGTCTGAGATCGTGTAAGCAAACGAAAAAGTTCTTACCTCGACTGTGTAAGGTTACTCCGGACTCCCTTCTCTGTCTTGAGAGACACAGAATCGGCCTGGCAATTGGCACGATTACAGGACATAATCTTTTGAATAGTCATCTTTTCATAATGAAGCTGTGAGACTGCAATATGTAGGGGCTGCGTGCTTCAGGATAAAACTCGGTTTCACGTTTATATTTCATGTTTATTTCTTAATGCCCTAGTTTATGCAATATAAGTCATAGAGTTACTGGCTTATGGTTCATTAACTGTCAGCACGTGAACTTAAGGTTACAACGATTCTGCCAAATTTAGCTAGGATGAAAACTAACTCTAGAGTGACCGTATAGAATCAGAAATGATGACTGGGCATTTACAACGGACCATAGTGTCTAGGTACCAGGGGTTTTTTAGCGTCCAACGACGAACTCCTACCCGAACTGATCTGAACTGACATGAGGTGGTATGTCAAGAAACGTGTTGCCGGTAAATTGGACAGGGTGAGGCATTGAGTGAAATATTAATGGAAATACTGATATTTTTATGAAATCAAAAATTATCTAGTTTTTGGAAAAAAAATTGACAATTTTTGAAGGTAAAAAAAAATAGATAATTTGAACGAAAAAAAAAGAAAAAATTTGTAAAAGGAATTTTTCAAAAAATTTCAATTTGCAAAAAAAAATTGAAAAAATTCATTTTTTTTGCTGATTTTGGCAGCCAGCAGTTGCGCCATCTGATGTCGAAAAATGATGTACTTCCAACCAGCAGTTAATCCATCGTTTACGTTCAAAAGGTGGTATTTCCTATTCCCTCCAGATGTTTGACCCTGCAGGAACGTAACACCCTGCATAAAAAATTATTGTAATTCCCCCATAAGGATATACGTATTTTAAAAATAATTCCTAGTATAAGTAATTCACGATTATGAAGCCGCCTATAAATTATGCGATTAAAATTACTCCTTCCGATATGATTATACTATAATTTCGACACCGACTTTTATAAGATCAATTATCTAATTTAATTCGTATGATACGTTTACCGACTATGTGAATATTTAAATAAACAAAAAAATTATATTCGAAAGAAATGCCAAGTGGGTGACTAACATTTACGTATGAAAATTGTGAATGTGAAATATTCTTAAATTCACATTCATAAAATTAGTATTCTAATCCGAGAGCAAGTTACATGCTATAAATTAACCTTATCAAATTAATCAATTTACGTTATTATCATTTCGTCTTATAATTTAGTTAGTAGAAATGTATAAATTGTCCAAATTAAATTGTTTTTATTAATTTATTTATTAGAAATTAGATTAAATTTGTATAATAATTTGGTAGAACAGAATAATCAAAATAATAATACAAACGGGAGGACTTTATCATCTATAAATTTAATTATAAAATCTACTGAATTTCCAGGATAAATATTTTGTTCCAAATTTAGGTGTATCTAATTAAAATCTAAAATAACGGCGCCAAAGTGTCATCATTTTATAGTAATTTTCCTGGCACTAATAAAAGTATTGTTTTCTTGTCCGTCAAATTTATAAAAATAAACGCGGAAAAAAAATGTGACACAAACGAATCAGCAAAGTAATACATTTATCACCGTTAGATTCATTGACATTGACGTTACTCTACGTCTACCTACTCTTATATTCTTTATTCGTTATCCTTACGAAATATACACGTTTACATATAACTGACCTATACTAAATAATTAATTAAAACAATTAAAAAATTCTCTGTGGTTGTATTAGTCTCACATCAAATTCAAAAAATTCTTATTCGCATCACATTTGCTTTTATTTTCCCATTTATTCGGTTTCGGTTATATTTTGTTAGTCAAAGAAATTCTTTTCGATGGTGAGACATTAGTTGCCAACAAAAAAAAAATAAATAAATTAAATAAATAGAAGAAAAGAATTGAAAAACAGTAGATTAGCTTAATTCCTCTTACTCTACATACGATATCTAGATGGCTATACAGATATCTCTATCCATATATGCAATACATTTGAAATAACGACCGAACATACAGGGCGTTATTTCAAAAGACACGAGATATTTCTCCACTGGTCTGTGACGTTAGATAAATTTAATAAAGTTAAATAGAGTACCTAACCTACATAATTAAATAAAATTACAACCAGACACTTAGGAGGTTGATCTACCGGTCTCAAGAAAAGTTATCTAATCTATCTATTTGAACAAAGTTACAGTAAATAAAATATCTTTAACAATTGCGTCAATCACATATTGCCCATTCATTGTTTGAATGAATCATAATTTCATAATATCTTGCAGTTTGTAAATTCATCAGGCACCATTTTGCCAATATATCGCAAATAATGTGCCCGTTCCCGTAAAATAGACATTGTTAAGTACGTATTGGCGGCATGTATCTTTAATGGCATTTCTGGCACACACTATCAACGCTTATTTACGCTGTGTGCAGAAATCCAGTAAATTGAGTTGTTGTACATATATTTATAACATTAACATGAAATGACGTTAAAAAGTTTACACACATGACACAGTTTCATTGGCAACACCAAAATTGTGACTCCTGTTCCGAGCTTACAAATTCCTAGCCATCCCAATTCAGGCTGGGTCGGGTTAACAATTAATTGTATTAATACAACAAATGCTTATTATTAAATTGTCCCGTTTATTTTATCCTATCCTAAAAATGACTTGTCGGCAAGTAGATTTATGCAGAAGGTAATGGTAAGGAACATTGGAACTTACATCTTCAAACTGAGCATCCTTAAATGGGCCATTACCATGTTCAAGTCATACAAATCACCTGGTGCAGACAGTATATTTCCCGCAATGCTTTAAAACGAAGCAGCAGAAACTATACCCATTCTCACGAGAATCTTCAAAGTTATAGTCTGGCATTAGGACGAATTCCCTCTTTGTGGACCGATGGTAATGTAGTTTATATACCTAAGGCCGGGAGCGCGACGGACTTCAGTCTTAAGACGTTTCGCTCTATAAGTCTTACTTACTATAAGTCCTTGGTGGGCTTTATAGAAATACAAGGAGCCTTTATAATATATCTCATGACTCGATGAAGAGAGCTACCTATAGAATAGGACTGGACCCGGCTGTTGGTGACTGGATACAGGGCATGCTGAGGTCACGGAGAATCAGGACCACTCTGGGGCAGGATTGAATTACTGCGAAAACGACTATAACTGCGATAACGGCTAGCCACAAGAAGGAGTACTATCCGCATTGTTTTGGCTCTGATAGTCGACGGGCTACTGCAAATCCTGTCCAGGAATGGGTTTGAAACCATAGGGTACGCAGACGTGCGAATGTGATGGGTTGGAGTCAAAACGATTAAGATACTTCGAGCAATACCACACTGAGCCGACTGATATCGTTTAACTATCACTAGGGGAAATCCTGCGTCTCATAGCCAGCACAAAGCTGACTAGACTCAATTGATACACATCGGAATGCCACAATAGGCCCATTTGAGGCCGCGTGGTTACAGGTCGATTATTGTCACACCCGCCAGTAACTCTAATGGTAAGGTAATGTTATGAATGGGACAAGCTTGTGGCAGCGAGTGGTTTGTTAGGAAGAGGTAATAAAAGAATTATTTTCATTGCAAATGTTGCAATGATTATGCGAAGTTTAGATCGAATTGTACGCTGCCGAGTGTTGCCTAATAACTATCACCTTAAAAACAGCTTTGTGCCCGGAGCATAGCCCTTCTTTTAAGTTAGAAATTTGTGATATCGACGCCTTGTCGGTGGAAAGTACTAGAAGTTGAATTACTTCTTTCCCCTACAAATCTGGTGTGGCCTACATTCCAAATCGAATTCTGTTCTCATGAGAACTGTACTCTCTGCCTATTTATGCAGAAAGACGTAGGTTCAGAATTTTCCATCTTCTTTTGCTTAATATTCAATATCAATTAAAATTTCAAATAATGGATTTAAATTCAATTTCCTTAAAAAATCGTTTTAAGTCGGAAAAAAGTCGCAAAAAATGGGGCAATATGTTACTAAAATCTGTTACTAATCAAAAAAATGCCAAAATAATGTCGGGCAAACTAGGAAGTCCAAAAAAAAAATGCCGGGAGAAGAAGGGACTTTTCTGATTTTACCAAAAATTTTCATGACTTCTTGAATTCAAAAAGAATTTACATGACTTCTTTCTCTACATTGCCTGACCATTTTTATTTTTGCTGGCTAAACTTCGACTTCCACAAGTTTTCAAACATTTTCCCTGAATTAGTCTGCATTTTTATAAAGTTGTTTCGGATATGCGCGATTCTTTCCAGAAATTTTCGTAAGAAGTTCGGGAAAATTTAGGAAAAAGTCGGAAGCGCTTGCGATATATTACGAAAAAGTTCCCTAAAATCAAAAAAGTTCCAATAATTTGAGAAAAATTGATAAAAGTCAGAAAAATCCAGAAAAGATTCGGAAAAGTTGACGGAAATTAGAGAGTTTAGTATATTGAGGAAAAATTAGGCTAGTCGAAAGAATTTAGGGTAAAATTTGGAAAAAATCCGGCAAAATTAAGAGAAATTTAAATCTCAAATAATTTTTTAAAGAATCTAGAAAGATTACCCGGATAATCGAATAGCTAAAAATTGGAAAAAGTTAATATCCCGATATCCGCATCCTCGGGATCTCTTTGAATTATTACCATATTCCGGCTCTACCGTAAAACCGGATTAAATTAATTGTTAGCGAACGGTTAAGGTACAATTCTTTAAGTCTAAAAGTCGAAAGCCTAGTATGTTCTAAATATTTGTAAATTTGCTGCTAAAGAACTTAGTAAATTCACAAAGTCATCAAAAAAGGTTGGGTAAAAATTAGAAGGACAATTTTAACCAAGAAAATCAAAAAATGGTGGGAAAGTCCGAATAAGTAGGAAAAATAAAAATATAGTCCGAATAAGTAGGAAAAATTCATGGGAAGTTGATGTTTAACAACTCGGAAAAAGTCGTGTAAATTAAAGTTCGAAAAAGTCGAAAAGACTCTGAAAAACTCGACAAGCAGGATACGTCAGCAGACGGAAAAACTCGTTAAAATGCAGGAAAATGTTGCCATTTTCTTGACTTCTCCGATGTATTTCTATTTCTATTGACCTTTTTCACGATATTTTATCGACTTCTTCACTTTATCGCATTTTTTCGGATTGTTTCCTACTTTTACCTGATTTTACAGACTTTTCCGACTATTTCATTCCTAAATTTCCTAGATTTGTCGGTATTTACTCTTTTACTTCATCGCTTCCTGTTTTTCCAGCATGTTTCAGTGGCGAATTAGTCATAAAACAGAAGTAGTAAATGTTACGAGCCCTGCAATTTGAACAGAAAATTGGCAGACACTTTTAGAGCGAATCACTTTAGTTATCCAATTTTTAGCAGAACGAGGTGTTGCATCTGATGTGTGATGAAAATATTGGTTCACCTCACAATAGAGATTATTTAGGTTGAGATTAGTAGCCATTTGAACAAGTCGCCTAAAGTTTAATTTTTTAAAAAGAAATGGCATTGATATCAATGACTGTCGTAGTCAAAGCTTTAACTATGGCAGCAACATCAGTGGAAAATATCGAGACTTACAACCACGCATTAAATTCACTGCATTTGGTTGCTAAGTGCGCTGCACAATGTTGTACAGAGCATCCATTTGTTTCGATTTCGAAAGCCTTTACAATATATTCTCTTCCGCTTCTACTTATTCATGAGGTCTTCTTACGAAAGTATATGAAGATGTAGATTCAAGACTCTGGATTTTGAAGAGACTGTCGGATAGCAGGTGGTCTGCCCGAGCTGATGCGACAAAGGAACTTCTATGAGGTTTTACCACTATCAAACAAGTTTAGGATGATATCTAAAATACCATGGATCAGGCGTCCGGATGCTTGTATGCGGCTAGCGCTTTATTACCGTCACCTGATCAAGACATTAACACGGAATATGCCCTTTATGACGCCAAAGCTAAAATACTGACTGCCTGTGAAGAATATCAGCAACAAACTTCAAGAAGACGCAAGTGAAATGCTAAGTACGACGATATCAGCGACTCTACTACGCTCGATGAAGTTGTAGAAAATTTTAACACCCAAATAAACATTTGAAAGTCTGGTGTTTGTTGCTATAATTGGTAATGTTCTGCCTGCCTTACCTAAACGCATGGAAGCGTACCATAAAGTGGCTGTTGCTACTAATAACGGAACGCATGCGGCTCTCGAACTGCAATTCTATAAACTTCTAATGGAAAATTCATTAGACTCGTGTTTCTCAAATGTAGAAATAGTCTAACGAATTTACTTGCCTTTAATGATCACTAACTCCAACGGAGAACGTTCCTTTTCGACATTAAAGAGTGTTGAAAGTGAGTTAAGAAACATGATAGGAGAAGATGACCTAAATCACCTTAATGGCCATTGAATGTAATTTACTTCCAGAAATTGATTTGTTATCTCTAAATTTGCTTACTGCAAATCGAGATAAGTTTTCTTGTAAAAGTTGTGTTTTATTTTAAAGGCTCTTGCTAACATTTGCTACAACATGTCGAATTAAACCGGAGCGGGACCTGGCTTAATTTGGCATGTTCATGAATTTTCTCTACTATTTTTTACTATATTCCGGGCATATACACGGAACCATCATAAAAATTGTCCGAAAAAAGTTTGGATAGTTGGGAAAAATCGAGTAAACGTCTAGAAAGATTGGGAAAGTTGAATAAAGTAGGTAAAAAAGCGTAAAGTCGGGTAAAGTCAAGACATGTCGGTAAAATAATTGTCCGGAAAGTTCAGGGGGCTAAATATAATGTTCAGGAGAATTTCGAAAAATGAGATATCTCATAAACGTTTATAAATTGAATTAGAAAAGAGATTACAGATTTAGAATCATGCTCATTAGGGAATACATTTGACTTAATATGAATAATTTTTACAACTTTATATACATTTATTTAAAATAATGATAATTTATTATTTAATATAGATTTCCTTGGTATCGGACAATCTCGGATGAACCTCTACATTTTGTACCGTTTCCAATCAGCCTTTCTGATGATCTCTAGATTTTAAAAGCCCGAAATAAGCCCGAAAGCCCGAAGAACCTCTTGATAAAAGAAATTATGAAAATTAAATAAAAATCCGAATTGAGTCGGCCCACTTGTCAAAACAAGTACCTGACTCACACTTCTATCAGATGAGCCAACATTACTCGAATTCCTTAAAATCACTTCGATGTCACCCTACTAAAGTAAAATTGAATAAAAACAATTTTATCAAAACCGAAATGAAATTATAAAAAGCCAATTTAACAAAAATTTTATTTTCAGAGTCGGCAACAAAATGTTTTCTTGTGCCGATTATACAGGCGAGGCGCGTTGAAGAAAAAAACAAATGGGAAAGAAATAAAAAATCAGAAATACAAACGACTGAAAAACAATGTGCAAATTTTGCGTGTATAAAATACCAAATGCAAAACCGAAAAATTATAAAAATATAAAATTTACACATAGAAAATTCGACTGTTCGAGTACATAAAAATGTTCCGAGAATATTTATCTAAGGAAAATTAAGAAAAGACATTAGAAATGGAAAATTTTCTTTTTGAATACAGAAAGTCACTATTTTCGATAGGCGTAGTGGAAATTTGTTGTTTTTCATTCCTATTTTCCTGTCTGTGGTGTGGAAAAATGGGAGACGCCATAGAAATGTTGATGACAAGGTGAAACTGATTATTTTCTTTTTTTTTATTTTGGGGGAAAATTTATGTTTTTTTTTTATTTATTTTCTATCATCGATTTTCACTGGTGGATATTTGAAAGAGAAATTAACCAACATAAATACATTATATTTATATAAACGGTTGACTGACTTTTTATCCGGAATTTCATTTGACAGTTGACAGAATTTCGACAGAACATTCAAAATAAATACTATATTTTCTTTGATTGGATAAATTGGGTCAAAGTAAACGAAACCTGTCAAACTCTCATCAATTGGGATCGGGAGATCCCCGCTTGTTCACCTGGATACTGAGAACCAACGAAGAAGTAACTAAATAAATAAGATTTCGAATTCTGGTACGTCAATTTAAAATAAATATACACTCTGGCAATAATCCTACAATATAAAGAAAATAAATATCAGCCTTTTTGTGAAATGTACAATATAAAAAGAAAAAGGCAATTGCATAAATTATCTATTTACCTTTCTGCAGGTTTTTTATTTCTTTTTATTTAAAAGAAACTTCTATTCGGGGAAAAACCCTTAGATGGCCGTGAGCGATATTCAACATGTCATTGTATTTAAACAATTCCAGACAGGATGTACCATAAGTATAACAATCGGAACAGCAAAGCTGGTAAGCAGTCAAAACAATCTGTCATAAAATGTAAGTAAGTCAACAGAAACTTGTTGCCCAGCTGACTTCGTATGGTTCTCTCTACGTATGTATCTTACTTTTACTTAATTTTTTCAACTTTTCCTGACTGATTCTTAATTTTTATCAATTTTCAGACTTTCAAATGGGATATGCCGCAACGTTTTCCGAATTTATTCTATTTCCAAATTTTCAGATCAATTATCGATTATATTCTACCGTTTCATGAGCAGTACGGAATTGGGAGGACTTTATCCAACTGTTATTTACCTTGCTCGAATTTTTCCCAACTCTTTTATGACTTTTCCCGACTGGTATCTCGCTTTTTCGATCTTTTCTAGGTTTTCTGGATTTACGTGGATTTTTCTTTTCATACATTTTCTTTCCAAATATAAAAATTAGCAGTAAAAGTAATACAAAGGACCAAGTCCTTATAAATGTATCAAAATCGAGAAAACATCATGTAACTAGAGTAAAGTAAAAGAAAAATGAAAAACTAAAAATAAATATTAAGATGATTACCTCTACCTTGGCCCAAACGGCAACGTCGCAGCTTTTGGACGAGGGAGGTTATGGGTTCGATCTTTGGTAGCGACGAATTATTATCCTAACAAAATAATGATTTTCGATCGCCTCAGTTGTCGGACACTAACCGCGTGATATCGAATGGTTACATAAAGATTGAAAAACCAATGGCGGTCGCACGCCTTATGCATTTAGTATAGCACGGAAGACTCATGCATATGGGAGTGGGTAAAAAACATATCCATATCTGTTGTCAATTAACTTAAAATGGCCAATGACAACAGGTTAAGACCAATAACAACTAAAAACTACATATTCACCAACCTGCATTGGTCAGCGTAGTGAATTATTAGACCAAAAATCAAACAAAACCATGTTCAGCAGTGGTCTTCAACAGGCTGACGGCCATTAAGATGATTGAAATAGAATGTTATGAAATAAAATTCGGTCTCACCACACAATGACTGACAGTTATGGCTGACAAAAATACGACATATAATTAACGTTTAAAAGCTACTAAGGAGCTACTGTTTCTTATGGATACTGGGATGACATTTCAGTCCAGAACTCTGTGCACAAACAGTAACTTTCGCAAAGAGATCGTATGCCCGGGTATTATAAGATACACCGAACGACCAAATACAAGCAGATATCTAGGCAGTAGTAGTAAGCCAAAAGATCGCATTCGAGGATTTTATGCTCAAATGGTCTAACCGATTGAGTCCAAACCGATTGAGATTGATACTTCTCAAAAAGCATATGAATAATCAGTGCTTTGATCAAATTGAGTGTCGTCTTAATGGGAGTAATATTTTTGTAAATAGACTACGCCAACTAGCATACACCTTTAACGAAATAGCGCGACAGTGACCAACCAAAGATAATCATTCCCAGATTTTTTACCTCTTCAGAAAACAATATAATTTCACCATCAGGCAATGATTTTTAATTTTTCCCCAACCGGGAAGATCACGTTTGTGATATCCACACATTAGTGAACGCGTTGCAGATTGTAGCTCACGGAGTTGCAGGTTCCGTCACACTACTGTTCTGTAACTACTACTACTGTTGAACTGTATCGTGACCCCTGTATGCGTTTGGGGCTGCGGAAGTCCAACCAGAAACTTTGAAATAATATTGGTACCATGGGGACCGGGTGCCCACAGTGCGGGGAGACATTGTGCCGGTCGTGGTGAGGACCCTGTTCCGGGTGAAACATGGGGGTTGTGTGTTTGTCTTTGGGTTAATGCTAGAGGTATTAAGCTTGCAGATTGATATCGCCCCTCGATGAAGATCGGGGTGCGACGCAAATAAGCCGCAAGGTAGATACGGTGCGCCTTAATGTATAGTGTCAAGATAGACTTATGATTTTAAATTTTACCTAATATTTTACTTACCCTACCGAGATTTATTCAAATTTTCAGACCTTTTCCTGTGTTTTTACCGACTTTTGTCGACTTTTCCAGATAATTACTGGAATATTCCGACTATTTACGATTTCTATCGGTATTTTAATGATTTTTTTTGGCTTCCCGATATTTTTCGAATTTAGTTCGAATTTTTGTCGGATTTATGCGGAACTCGTCAAAATTTTTCTGACGTTTCGTTCCTTACTATATATTATAGTTAGTAAGATCGACGATAATAAGAAATATGCTTCAGAATTCGCTTCAATTTTTGACATTCAATTCGCTAGACAATCAAAATCAATTCTGGCAGTCGAGATTCGACCAACTGGCGGTAACTAAACTATTGGCGCCCCAAACATAATTATCCTGGGAAAAAACCAGCCAATAGATTGCATATATCACCGGATCTTTACGTTGTGGATGGATAGCTATTAGTTTTAGTTTATTAGCCACCGGATTTCTTATTACCACTACCTTAGACGTCCTCAACATGTTGCTTACATGGTAGTTGCGTGAATCTAATTCTTTAGATCACCTACAGAAAATAAGGGTCCAATTAACATATCCAAAGTACTGACATTTTCAAATCAAAACCGAATGCTGCAATTTAAGTTGTCGCATCAATATTAATTTGGTAGGGAATACCATGATTATTAATGTCCTTCAACCACCTTGCGCATGGTATATTGAAATCGGGCATTATCAGTACTGTAGCGATAGCAGATAGATACTTGGATACACATTATCTCCAACTGCTGATAAAATTAGTCGTATCCACCACATTGCTATAGTAGCAAGACTTAATCTTAATAGTACAACGCCAAAGTATTAATCAAAGATTAATCAATGAAATTATTTATAAAATCTTTTATAAACAAGTAGCAATTCCGACTTGAGTCTCTTGACGATCACAGTAGGTACTTTCGAACTAGAGGAACTTAGAGAAACTAGAGACGGAACAGAAAAGAGTTTAAGTAGAATTCAGAGGGACTATAAGAACACACGCATTCCATGAATGGGTTAACAAAGTTAGTTGTTTAAATAATACACGATAAACAATTGTTTTGCTGAATATTTAATATTAATTTAATTAACTTAAATTATTAAATTGAACTTAATTAAAAACAAAATAAATTAAATAATTAATAATGAACTCACCTTCGCATTGTAGGGATTATTCCAAACCGATATCATATGAATTAATTTTATTAATCGATTGGTCGCAAAAAAAAAATTAATACAATTAATTAATAACTTTTTATTAAGTTATTTCTCCTTTCTCGATAATTTCAATTTCGGGAAAAATTTTCCAAACAATTAAATTAAATGTAAATTTGTGCGTCAGTTAATTTCTAATTTAACACAAAAAAAAATCCCCAACAATATGTTGTGTTGCAGGCGATCGGGGTGAACAAAAAAAATCACTATATAATCTGTTGCACGCAAATCCCAGTATTGGGTAGCATGTAAGTATACAGGATATATGTAATCTTTCTTTATTTTTCGGTAATTGTTTGCAAGGAAACAATAAATAATTATATATTCCCGTTTAGCGTTTTTAAAATACGGAAAAAATTATAAAACGGAAAAAATTCCAACAGAAAAAAAAAATAAAATTTTCTGATTTAAAAAATTGTAATGGCCCCGCGGTCCTTAAAATCTGTTTTTTTTTAATTTTCGAAATTACACAATTAGCCAAATAATCACCGAAGTAATTAATTCTCTACGTAATTTATATTTAATTTAATTCAATTTAATTCTTTACATATTTCTTTACGGAGACGAAAGCGGAAAATATATCAAAAATATTTCTCTTCTTTTAAAATTATAATTTTAGAAATTTGCCGGTGTAATTTATTTTACAACCAAATAAAAAATATTTAATTGTTTTAAAAA